>PVKU01008364.1:0-74881 GCA_004027475.1 Anoura caudifer
TTCCACTGGTCCATGTGCCTGTTTTTAGGCCAATACCATGCTGTTTTGATTACAGTGCCCTTGTACTACAGTTTGGTGACAGGTATTGTGATCCCTCCTACTTTGCTCTTCTTTCTCAAAATTGCTGCAGGTATTCAAGGTCATTTATGTTTCCATACAAATTTTTGAAGTGTTTGTTCTATGTCTGTGAAATATGCCATTAGTACCTTAATAGGGATTGCATTGAATCTGTAAATTGCTTTGGGTAGTATGGACATTTTGATGATGTTAATTCTTCCAATCCATGGACATGGTATATGTTTCCATTTCTTTGTGTCCTCCTTGATTTCTTTCTTCAGTGTTGTGTAATTTTCTGCATACGGGTCTTTTACTTCCTTGGTTAGGTTTATTCCTAAGTTTTTTATTTTTATTTTTGCTGTATCTCACGGGATGTTTTTTCTTGACTTCTGCTTCTGCTCTTTCATTGTTGTTATACAAAAATGCCTTTGATTTCTGGATACTGACTTTGTATCCTGCTGTTTGGCCAAACTCATTTATTAGGTTGAACAGCTTTTTGGCAGAGTCTATAGGATTTTCTATGTACACTATCATGTCCTCTGCAAACAATGATAGCTTTGTTTCTTCCTTTCCAATTTGGATGCCTTTCACTTCCTTTTCTTGTCTAATTGCTGTGGCTAAGACTTCCAGTACTATATTGAATAGAAGTGGTGAAAGTGGACAAACATTTTATTTTTTGCCTGTTGAGTATGATGTTGGCTGTAGGTCTCTCATGTATGGCCTTTATTATGTTGAGGAATGTTCCCCCAATTCCCACTTTGCAGAGTGTTTTTATCATAAATGGATGCTGTACCTTATCAAATGCTTTTCCTGGATCTATTGATATGATCATGTGATTTTTCTCTTTGCTTTTGTTTATGTGATATGTTACATTTACTGATTTGTGAATGTTGAACCATCCTTGCATCCCTGGGATGAATCCCATGTGGTCATGGTGTATGATCTTTTTAATGTATTGTTTGATGTGGTTTGCCAATATTTGGTTGAGAATTTTAGCGTCTATGTTCATCAGCAATGTGGGCCTGAAGTTTTCTTTCTTTGTTGGGTCTTTATCTGGTTTTGTGATTAGGATGATGCCGGCTTCATAAAAAGAGTTTGGGAGTCTTCTATCATTTTGGATTTTTTTCAAGTAGTCTGTGAAGGACAGGGTTTAGCTCTTCCTTAAATGCTTCGTAAAATTCTCCTGTGAAACCATCTGGTCCAGGGCTTTTGTGTGTTGGGAATTTTTTGATTACTGCTTCAATTTCATGTGCTGTTATTGGTCTGTTCAGGCTTTCTGCTTTTCTTCTTCATTGAGTTTTGGGAGATTATATTTTTCTAGAAACTTATCCATTTCACCTAGATTTTCAAATTTCTTGGCATACAGTTCATAGTAATTTCTTATACTCCCTTGTATTCCTGTGGTGTCAGTTGTAATCTCTCCTTTTTCACTTCTGATTGTATTTATTGGGGTCCTCTCTCTTTTTTTCTTGATGAGCCTGCTTAAAGGCTTGTCAATTTTGTTTATGTTTTCAAAGAACCAGCTCCTGGACTCATTAATTCTTAGAATTGTGCTTTTAGTCTCTATATCATTTAATTCTGCTCTGATCTTGGTTATTTCCTTCCTTCTATTTGCTCTGGGCTGTCTTTGTTGTTGCTCCTCGAGTTCTTGTAGGCGTAGGGTTAAGTTGTTTGTTTGAGATGTTTCTATCTTTCTTAGGTAGGCATGTACTGCTATGATCTTCCCTCTGAGGACTGCCTTCACTGTGTCCCATAAGTTTTGGGTTGTTGTGAGTTCATTTTCATTTGTGTCCAGAAACTTTTTTATTTCCTCCCTAATTTCATTCATGACCCATTCACTGTTTAATAATATGCTATTCAATCTCCATGATTTTGAGTGTTTTGGGTTTTTCCCCTTGGTGTTGATTTCTAGTTTCAGTCTCTTGTGGTTGGAGAAAATGCTTGGTATGATTTCAATTTTCTTGAATTTGTTGAGACTTGTTTTGTGTCCTATCATGTGGTCTATCTTTGAGAATGTTTCATATGCATTTGAAAAGAATGTGCATTTAGTTTCTTGGGGTTGAAGGTCTCTCTCTCTCTCTCTCTCTGTATATATATATATATATATATATATATATATATATATATATATATATGTTATGTCCATTTCATCTAGAGTGCTGTTCGATGCCACAATATCTTTGTTGATATTTTGTTTAGAAGATCTGTCCATTTTTGACAGTGGGGTGTTAAAATCCCCTACTATAATTGTGTTGCTGTCAATATCATTCTTGAAGTCCTCTAAGATTTTCTTGATGTATTTACGTGCTCCTATATTGGGTGCATATATATTTATAATGTTTATGTGTTCCTGGTGGATTCTTCCCTTTAGTATTATGAAGTGACCTTCTGGGTCTCTCTTTATGGCTCTTTTTTTGAAGTCTATTTTGTCTGATATGAGTATTGCTACCCTAGCTTGTTTTTTCTGTCCATTTGCTTGGAAAATTTGTTTCCAGCCCTTCATTTTGAGTCTGTGTAGGTCTTCTGTCCTGAGGTGGGTCTCTTGTAGGCAGTATACGTGTGGGTATGCTTCCTTATCCATTTAGCTATTCTATGTCTTTTGATTGGAGCATTTAATCCATTTACATTTAAGGTTATTATTGATAGGTACTTATTCATTGCCATTTTTGTACCTGTGTTTCTCTCTATCTATCTATCTATCTCTATCTCTATCTCTATCTCTATCTCTATCTCTATCTCTCTCTTCCTTTCCTTAAAGTAGTCCCTGTAGTATGTCTTGCAGAACTGGTTTGGTAGAGGTGTATTCTTTTAGACTTCTTTTGTCTGGGAAGCTCCTTATTTGGCCTTGTATCTTGATTAAAAGCCTTGCTGGGTAAAGTAGTCTTGGTTGCAGGCCTTTGGTTCTCATTACTTGGAATATTTCTTGCCATTCTCTTCTGGCTTGGAGCGTTTCCATTGAGAAGTAAGCTGCTAACCTAATTGGGGCTTCCTTGTATGTTACTTTCTGTTTCTCCCTTGCTGCCTTTAAGATTCTCTTTGTCTTGGAATTTTGCCATTTTAATTATGATGTGTCTTAAAGTGGGCCTCTTTGGGTTCCTCTTGATTGGGACTTTCTGTGTTTCCTGGATTTGTGTGACTCTTTCTCTCATCAAATTAGGGAAGTTTTCTATCATTACTTTTTCAAATAGGTTTTCTATCCCTTGCTCTTCTGCTTCTCCTTCTGGTATCCCTATTATATGGATATTATTACATTTCATATTGTCTTGCATTTCCCTTAATCCCTCTTCATTCTTTCTGAGCCTTTTTTCCTTTTCTTGCTCTTTCTGGATGTTTTTTCCTACTTGGTCCTCCAACTCACTGATCCAATCTTCTGCTTCATCAATTCTGCTTTTCATTCCTTCCACTGTGTTCTTCAGTTCAGAAATTGTGTTCTTCGTTTCTTCTTGGCCCTTGTTGATAGTTTCCATATCCTTTTTATGTTGATATCATTTGCAGTGAGTTCATTGTAGCTTCCCTGTAGTTTCTGGTAGCTCACTGAGTGCTAGTGGTACTTCCTGAAAACCATTGCTTTGAACTCAAAATCTGATAGTTGAGTTGCCTCTGTTTAATTTAGCATTCTTTCTGGTACTTCCTCCTTTCCTTTCATTTGGCCATTGTCTCTTTGTCTTCCCATTGTTTGTGAGACTCTTCTTGTTAGGCTCAGCTTCTTCAATTGATCTGTTCTGGCTCCCTGGTTTTATGGTGTGAACTTCTGTGGTAGAATACCTGTGAGATTCAGTGGTGCAGTCTCCTTCAGGTATCCTGGTGATCACAGCTTCCACTGTCTCAGCTGTTGGAATGTTCCCTCTTTGGGACCAACTGTGGTTTTTTTCACTGTTCCAGGGTTTTTTTGTTGTCGTTGTTTTGTTTTTTTCACTCGTGGGTATTTAAAAAGAGAAAAGAGTAAGAAAAAATGACAAAGAAAAAAGAGGAAGAAAGAAGAGATAAAATTGGAAATAAAGAAAGAAGGAATAAAACAAGAAAGAAGTAAAGGGAAGGAAAAGGAGTTGAGGGGTAAAAAAGATAAAAATAATGAAAAAATAATAAAGAAATTATTGGAAAAAAGAAAAATGAAGAAACAAATAAAAAACTCTTCCTGTTTTTACACTTGCTATGTCAGAATATCTGGTCTTGCTGGCTGCAATGACCGAGGGATAACGGTATCGCTTTTCTCCCTGTTCAGCACTTGGTTTTCTTTGTGCTAATCCTTCCAGGTCTAGCCTAATGCCTCTCTGTGCCTCTATGCACAGGGCTAGCCTAATGCCTCTCTGCCTTTCTTTCTTTCTTTCTTTCTTTCTTTCTTTCATTCATTCATTCATTCATTCATTCATTCATTCTTTCTGCTGTGTAGTATTCCAGTGTGTAAATGTACCATATTTTTTGATCCACTCATTTGCAGATGGGCACTTAGGTTCCTTCCAGCAATTGGCTATTGTAAATTGTGCTGCTATGAACATCAGGGTGCATAGGGTCTTTTGAATTAGTGTTTCAGGATTCTTAGGGTATAATTCCAGCAGTGGAATTACTGAGTCAAAGGCAGATCCATTTTTAGTTTTCTAAGGAAATTCCATACTGTTTTCCACAGTGGATGCACCAGTCTGCATTCCCACCAACAGTGTACTAGGGTTCCATTTTCTCCACAACCTTGCCAACACTTGTTTTTTGTTGATTTTGTTATGATGGCCTTTCTGACCAGTGTGAAGTGGTATCTCATTGTGGTTTTTTAATTTGCATCTCTCTGATGGCTAGTGACGCTGAGCATTCTTTCACATGTCTCTGGGCTCTGTTCTCCTTGGAGAAGTGTCTTTTAAGGTCCTTTGCCTATTTTTTAACTGGATTGTTTATCTTTCTGGAGTGGAGTCATGTAAGTTCTTTATTTATTTTGGAGATCAAATGTTTGTCTGAGGTATCACTGGCAAATGTATTTTCCTATAAAGTTTATTCTCTTTTCATTTTACTGATGTTATTTTTTCCTCTGTGGAGAAGACTTTTACGTTGATGAAGTTCCATTTGTTTATTCTTTCTCTTATGTCCCTTGTTCTAGGGGACATATTGATGAAAATATTGCTGCATGGAATATCTGAGACTTTTCTGCTTATATTTTCCTCTAGGACTTTTATCGTGAAATAACTTATATTTAAGTCTTTTATCCACCTTGAATTTATTTTTGTGTATGGTATACATTGGAGGTTGAGTTTCATTTTTTTTGCATATAGCTGTCCAGATCTCCCAACACCATTTGTTCAAGAGGCTATTTGTATTCCATTTTATGCTTCTTCCCCCTTTGTCACATATTAATTGACCATAGAGACTTGGGTTTGTTTCTGGGGCTTCTATTCTGTTCCATTGTTCCATGTGTCTGTTCTTATGCCAGTACCAAACTGTTTTGATGACAGTGGCTAGCCACAGCTATCAGACAAGAAAAAGAAATAAAAGGTAGCAAAATTGGAAAGGAAGAAGTAAAACTGTCACTGCTTACACATGACATGATGTTATACATAGAAAACCTTATCAACTCCACCAAAAAGCTATTCAACCTTGGAAGGAAGGAAGATGCTGATGCAGTAGGAGGGAGCAGATTCCACTTCCCCCTGCACACAGGAGAGGAACCTGGCCAATCTGTGGAGAAATGGAGTGGTCAAGCAGCAGAAACACAGCATATTTGAAAGTAGGAGATCAAAGGTTGTAGCGGACATTGAAAAATCAGACAGTAAGGAGAGTACTTCAGAACAATAAGAGCCCAGAGATCAGCGCAGAGATCAGGGCTGCTGAGGCCCTGGGCCAGTGCTTGCCAGGCCTGCTTCTGGGCTCTAGGGAGGGAGCCAGGTCTGTGCATGACAGTAGATGGCTGCAGACCGAAGACACCCACGTGCAAATGGAGACAACTGCATGTGACTGTGGGTACTCCCGTGTCATAGCTGCGTGATTGGAGACCTGTGGCCCATGCCAGGAACCCAGGAAGTGCACAATATCCATGGGAAACCTGGAGCTCACCCCCATGAAATTGGGGTGAGTGCATGGTGTAGGAGACCCGACCTCACACCCATGAAATCCAGAAAGTGTGCACTCCCCATGAGGCTCAGAACATATGTCAAAGAAAGAAAGAAAGAAAGAAAGAAAGAAAGAAAGAAAGAAAGAAAGAAAGAAAGAAAGAAAGAAAGAAAGAAAGAAAGAAGAGAGGAGAGAGAGGGAGAGAGAGAGGAGAAGAGAGAAGAGAAGAGAAGAGAAGAGAAGAGAAGAGAAGAGAAGAGAAGAGAAGAGAAGAGAAGAGAAGAGGAGGAAGGAAGAAAGAGCTCCTACCCTTTGCAACAGCATGGATGGATCTGGAGAGCATTATGCAAAGTGAAATAAGCCAGGTGGTGAAAGACAAATGCCATATGATCTCACCTATAAGTGGAATATAATCAACAAACAAACAAGCAAGCAAAATATAACCAGAGACATTGAAATAAAGAACAAACTGACAGTAACTAGAGGTGAGGGAGGAAGGGGAAAGTAGGGGTAGGGTCATCAAGGAACACCTATAAAGGACACATGGACAAAGCCAAAGAGGGATAGGATTGAGAGTGATAAGTGGGAGGGTGGATGGGCAGGGGAAAGTGGTGGTGGGAAAATGGGGACAACTGTATTTGAACAATAAAAATAAGTAAATAAAATATGTTTGATTATACTATTATAGTTTTTCCTATTTTTCCACCTTTGCTCCCCTCCACCCAGCACTCATTCTTCCCTCAGCCAACCCCCTCCCCAACTTTGTTTATGTCCATTGGTCATGCATGTAAGTTCTTTGGCTACTCCATTTCCTATGCTGTACTTTATACCCCCATGGCTATTCTATAACTTCCTATTTATACTTCTTAATCCCCTCACCTCTTCACCAAGTACCCCAACAATCTCCCATCTGGCAACCTTCAAAATGTTCTCTGTATCCATGATTCCCTCTCTGTTCTTCTTGTTGGCTTAGTTTCTTTTTAGATTCAATTGTTGATAGATATTTATTTATTGCCACTTTATTGTTCATTGTTTTGATCTTTCTCTTGAATAAGTCCCTTTAACATTTCATATAATAATGGTTTCATGTTGATGAACTCCTTTAACTTGACCTTATCTGGGAAGCACTTTATCTGCCCTTAAATTCAAAGAGATAGCTTTTCTGGGTAGAGTAATCTGGCTATATGTCCCTGCTCTTCATGACTTTAAATATTTGTTGCCTGTAAAGTTTCTTTTGAGAAATCAGCTGACAGTTTTATGGGAACTCCCCTGTGTATAACTAACTGCTTTTCTCTTACTGCTTTTAAGATTCTCTCTTTATCTTTAATCTTTGGCATTTTAATTATGATGTGTCTTGGAGTAGGCCTCTTTTCATCCATTTTGTTTGGAACTCTCTGGCTTCTTAGACTTGCATACCTATTTCTTTTACCAAATTAGGAAAATTTTCTTTCATTATTTTTTATATAGATTTCTGATTTCTTGCTCTTTCTCTTCTCCAAGCACCCATATTATGGGAATGTTGGAATGCTTGAAGTTGTCCCACAGGCTGCTTACACAATCATCATTTTTTTAATTCTTTTTTCTTGTTGTTTTGATTGGTTGTTTTTTGCTTCCTTATGTTCCAAATCATTGATTTGATTCTTGGGTTCATCCACTCTAGTGTTGTTTCCCTGTAAATTGTTCTTTATTTCAATTACTGTATCTTTCATTTCTCATAGGGCCTTTTTTATACTGTTGATTTTCCTCACTAAGTTCCTTGAGCATTCTTATAACCAGTGTTTTGAACTCTGCCTCAGATAGATTGGTAATCTCCATTTTGTTTAGTTCTTCTTCTGGACTTTTTATCTGTTCTTTCATTTGATCCATGTTTCTTTGTTTCCTTGTTTTGGCAAACCCCTGCATTTGTTTCTATGTACTTCGTAGAGCTGCTATGACTCACTGTCTTGGTAGCATGGCCTAATGTAGTAGGTGTCTTGTAGGGTCCAGTGTCTTAGCCTCCCCTATCACCCAAGCTGGGTACTTGACATACAACCTCTGAGTGGCCTGAGTACATTTTCCCCTTGTCATTGAGCCCTGATTGCTATTGGCAGGTCAATGGGAGGGATTTACCAAGGACAGTCAACTGCAAACATTGTGACCACTGACCTCCAACCTCCACCCTCTGTGGAGGATCAGCTGTGTAGGGGCAGGGTGGTGGTACTCCAACATGGTCCACTGGGTGTGCAGGTCCTGGATTTCTTGGCTAGTGCAGGCCAAGTTCAGCCCCAAACTCTCTTCTGCCTGGAGCCACCTGCATGAGCTATAAAGAAATCTGCAATTGGCTGCTACTTGTTCTGGGCTTGTAGGTTCCAAGGCAAAACCAAGCTGTGAACCTAGACTGTGAACCTATCACTAATGCCGACCCTGCAGCCACTTCTTAAGAGGTATGGGGGGTGGGGGTTTGCTGGAGATGGCTGTGACTTGTTTGAGAGAATTTAGGAAGCTGTGAAGCATGAGTCAAGACCAGCCATTCATATGGGAAAGCCACTGTTAACAACTCAGATGGGCCCATAAGATGGGTGGTGCAGAGTCTCAGGGGATCTCCAGGGCAGAGAAAACTGTTAGCAAGGTTGATGGAGTCTTAGATATGGCACTCACCTGCCAGCTCTGTGGTTCTGTGGGGGAGATTTTAGAAAAGTAAATATGGCTGCTGCCCACCTTCCTGTCTGGAAGAAAGCTGTCCCCTGCTCTTGCCTTGGTGTCAGACATTTCAGTTTCTCCCCATATGCTACTGATATCCTTCAAGCTGTTACCCCAGTGCTGGAGCTCAGAGGGACTTAGTTCGATCCATTTGCATGTTCTTTAAATGGAACTGAATGGGACTCCAGAAGTTCCTTCTACTGACTCAATCCCCACTGATTTTTTTGTAGCCAGAAGTTATGAGGACTTATCTTCCTGGCACTGGAACCCTGGGTTTGGGGAGGAGGGCTGTAGAGCTGGAACTCCTTGCTCCCAAGATATCCCTCCCAAATTTTTATCCACCACAAATGGGTGTGGGGCCAGTCCATTCCATGTCCCTGTGTTCACTCCTCCTACAAGTCTGGATAGAAGTGGTTTCTTCAAATCCATTGTTGGACTTCCATTCAACTTGATTTCTGACTGTTCTGAGTGATAGTTGTTCTATAATTTTGTTGTAATTTTTTTTGGTTGTGCAAGGAGGCAACCCATATTCAGCTATGCCTCCATCTTGACCAGAAGTCCCTTTGCTTTCTCAATGTCTCCAGAGATCATGGGTAAGACCTTCTCAGAACCTAGACTTTGGGCATTCCATTTTCATATTGGGCCCAGAAATAGTTGCACTGGCTAACTGAAAAACTGGACCACATCCAGGATCAGACTTGAACTTACTTAGAAGCTGGATTGAGTCCAGAGTCAAAGTAGACCCATCTTAAGCAGGAACAGGTTCAAGATGAGGCCTCTGGTGAATAAAATTTTGTTTTAAAGCTGAAAAATGAGACTTACCTTTGCTAAAATTAACATTACCAAAGATATTCTTTTTTTCCCAAAGATATTCTTAAATTACACTGAGCAGAGTGGAGAATTTTTAACCTCTGTAAACTCATCCATTTATGAGGTATCCTAGAGAAAAAGGGGGCTAAGCCAAGCCCTCACCAGTTTCTGGTGACTAAGATGAGACTGCTGGGACACTCTACTCACTCCAGACCCTGAAGATAGGATTCTGGGAAAACTGGTGAGATCAAAACAAAATCTGCTCCTGCACATCTTTATCTGTGGTGCTTGGTAGAGAAAGGTAGTCCCACATTGTCCCTTCCTTTCCAAGTTCAGCATGATAAGCAAAAACATTTGTAAGTAGTTCTTTGAACTAACACTTTTGAATTTGCATTTGGGTATCCACTGCTCATCCATCCTTTCTCTCCCAGAGAATTTGGCTTGGCAACCATCAGGTTGGGGGCCCCCATAATATGGCTAGACAGAAATGTGGGTTGCATCCTATCTGCAGCTAGGGTTCTACCAACTACTGCCAGGTCTCAGGGTAATTGTCTTTCTTTGGGCTACTTTGGGCAGTGGCCCTGGATCTTGGGAACCCTCCCAAGATGTTTTGCACCCTCTTTGGGAATACTTGTGTCCATGGGGTTTTTCAATACTGCCAGAAACATTTTTTTTTGTTTATGCTATTACAGTTATCCCAATTCTTACTCCTTTGCCCCCTCACCCCAGCCTGCCCACATTCCCACAGTCAATTCCCACAGTCAATTCCCACAGTATGGTCCATGTCCTTGAGACATGCATATATGTGCACTATGGGTGCTTTACCTTCTTTCAACCAGTCCCTACCTCCCCCTATCCCTTCTACACCTATCAGTCTGCTACATGTTTCTGTGCCTCTGATCTATTTTGCTTGTTAGTTTATTTTGTTAATTAGATTCCAATTATAAGTGAGATCATAGATACTTGTCTTTCATTGCCTGGCTGATTTTACTTAGTATAATAATCTCCAGTTCTATCCATGCTGTGGCAAAAAAAAAAAAAAAAAAATTTCTTCTTTTTTACTTCTATGTAGTATTGCATTGTGTTAATGTACCATGGCTTTTTTAGCCACTCATCTGCTGATGGGCACTTGGGCTGTTTCTAAACCTTGGCTATTGTTAATAACACTGCTATGAAACTAGGGGTGCATATATTCTATTTAATTAGTGTTTCAGGGTTCTTTGGATATATTCACAGAAGTGGAATTGCTGAGTCAAAAGACAGCTATATTTCTCATTTTTTGAGGAGACTCCATGCTGTATTCCAGAGTGGTACCACCAGTCTGCATTCCCACCAACAGTGCTTTAGGGTTCCCTTTTCTCCACAACCTCACCAACATTTGTTCTTTGTTGATTTATTAACAATAGTCATTTTGGCAGGTGTGAGGTGATATCTAATTGTGGTTTTAATTTGCATCTCTGTGATGACTAATGATGTTGAACATTCTTTCATATGTCTATATACCCTCTGTATTTCCTCCTTGGACAAGTGTCTGTTCAGATCTTTTGCCCATTTTTTAATTCAATTGTTTGTCTTCCTGGAGTGGAGTCATGTGAGTTCTTTATATATTTTGGAGATAAAACCCTTGTCCAATGTATAATTGACAAATATGTTCTCCTATACAGTGGGTTCCCTTTTCATTTTGCTGATGGTTTCTTTAGCTGTGTATAAGCTTTTTAATTTGAGGTAGCCCCATTTATTTATTTTTCCCCTGTTTCTCTTGCCATAGGAGTTATATTAGCAAAAATATTTCTTTGTGGAATATCTGGAATTTTACTGCCTATGCTTTTCTTTAGAACTTTTATGGTATTGTGACTTATACTTAAGTCTTTTATCTATTTTGAGTTTATTCTAGTGTATGGTAAGTTGGTGGTCTAGTTTTATTTTTTTACAAGTACTAGTCCAGTTCTCTGAATGCCATTTATTGAAGACACTGTATTTACTCCAGTATGTATGCTTTTGCCACCTTTGTCAAATATTAACTGACTATAAAGACACCAGTTTATTTCTAGGCTCTCTGTTCTGTCCCATTGATCTATGTGACTGGTCTTGTGCCAGTACCAGACTGTCTTGTCTACAGTGGTCTTGTAGTAGAGTTTGATATCCAGTATTGTGATGCCTCCAACTTTGTTCTTTTTCAAGATTGCTGAGGCTATTTGGAGTGTTTTTTGATTCCATGCAAATTTTTGGAATATTTGTTCTACATTTGTGAAATATGCCATTGGTATTTTAAATAGGAATTGCATTGACTCTATAGATTGGTTTGGGTAGTATGGACATTTTAATGATGTTCATTCTTCTAATCCATGAACATGGTATATACTTCCACGTATTTGTATCCTCCTCAATTTCTTTCTTCAGTGCCCTATAATTTTCCAAATACAGATCCTTTACCTCCTTAGTTAAATTTATTCCTAGGTACCTTTTATCTTCTGTTGTTGCAACAGTAAGTGCAATTGTTTTCTTAGTTTCTCTTTCTAATAGTTCATTATTGATTTATAGAAATGTCATCAATTTCTGAGTATTGATTTTGTATCATTCTACTTTGCTAAATTCATGTATTAGGTCTGCTAGTTTTTTGGTAAATCCTATAGGATATTATATGTACAATATCATGTTATCTGCAAATAATGACTGTTTTACTTCCTCCTTTCCAAATTGGATGCCTTTTATTTCTTCTTCTTGCCTGATCTATGTGGCTAGGACTTCCAGTACTGTATTGAATAAGAGTGGTGAAAGCAGACATCTCTGCCTTGTTCTTCATGTTAAGGGAAATGATTTTACTTTTTGCCCATTGAGTATGATGTTGGTTGTAGGTTTCTCATTTATGGGCTTTATTATGTTGATGTGTGATCCCACTAGTCCCACTTTGCTGGGAGTTTTTATCATGAATGGATGCTAGATTTTATAAAATGCTTTTTCTGCATCTATTGATATGATTATGTAATTTTTATCTTTCACTTTATTTATATGATGATCACATTTATTGATTTGTGAATATTGTACCAACCTTGCATTCCTGGGATGAATGCCACTTGATCATGGTGTATGATCTTTTTAATGTATTGCAGGATCAAGTTTGCTAATATTTGTTGAGACATTTATCATCCATATTCATCAGGGACACTGCCTATAGTTTTCTTTCTTTTCTGTGTCTTTACCTGGCTTTGGAATTAGGTAATGCTGGCTCGTAAATGAGCTTGGATGTCTTCCTTCTTCTTGAATTTTTTGGAGTAGTTTGAGAAGGAAAGCTGTTAGTTCTTTGAATAATTGATAAAATACTCCTGTGAAGCCATCTGGTCCAGGGTTTTTGTTTGCTGGAAGTTTTTTGATTACTGCTTCAATTTCAGCAGCTGTTATTGGGCTATTCAGGTATTCTGCTTCTTCTTGATTTAGTTTTGGGAGATTGTATGATTCTATAAATTTATCTATTTTATTCATTTGTCCAGTTTATTGGCATATATTTGTTCACAGTATTTTCTTACAGTTTTTTTTTGTATTTCTGTGTTAGCCATTGTTATTTCCCCTATTTCAATTCTGATTTTATTAATTTGGGTCCCTTGTCTTTTTTTCCTTTATGAGTCTGGTTATAGGTTCACCAATTTTGTTTATCTTTTCAAAGAACCAGCTCCTGGATTAATTGATCTTTGGAATTGCTTTTTTTTTTTAGTCTTTATGTCATTTGTTTCTGCTCTAATCTTGATTGTTTCCTTCCTTCTATTTTTTCTTGGCTTTGTTTGTTGTTGTTGTTCTACTTCTTTTAGGTGTGGTGTTAGATTGTTTATTTGAGTTTTTCTATCTTCTTGAGGTATGCCTGTAATCCCATGAATTTCCCTCTCAGGACTGCTTTTTCTGTGTCCCATAGTTTTTGGGTTGTTGTGTGTTCATTTTCATGTGTTTCAAGGTATATTTCGATTTATTCCTTCATCTCAATGATGGCCCATTTATTATTCCATAACATGCTATTTATCCTCCATGTATTTGAGTAATTTTGTGGGTTTTTTTTTTACTGAGGTTGATTTCTAGTTTCATGCTACTGTCATCCAAGAAAATGCTTAATATGATTTCAATTTTATTGCATTTGTTAAGACTTATGTTGTGTCCTACCTTGTAGTCTCTTTGAAAATGATGGATCTAGTGCACTAGAGAAGAATGTGTGTTTTGATGTTTTGTCATGAAATATTCTGTAAATATCAATTAAATCCATTCAATATAGTGTGTCATTTAAGGTTGCTATTTCCTTGATTTTTTTGTCTGAAAGATTGATCTAATGTCGACAGTGAGCTGTTAAAATCCCCTAAAATGACTATATTATTGTCCATATGTTCTTTAAAGTCCACCAAGGTTTTCTTTATATATTTATGTGGTCCTATATTGGGCATGTACATGATTATAAGGATAATATCCTTTTGTTGAATTGATCCTTATAGCATTATATAGGGACCATCTATGTCATTTTTATGGCCTTTGTTTTGAGGTCTATTTTTTCAGATATTAAGTATTGCTACCCCAGTTTTTTACCTCCATATACATGTAATATTTTTCCATCCCATCATTTGAGCCTATGTAAAACTTTTTATGTGGTGGGTCTCTTGTAGACAGCATATATGTGGGTCATGTTTTTTTTTTCTTAATGATTTTAGTAACAATTTTAACAGAGAAGAGAACAGAGGAAGAAAGAGGGGAGAAACACATCAATGTGCAAGAGAAACATCACAAGGTTGCATCTCTCTTCCCCCAACCAGGGACCTGGCCTGCAGCCCAGGCATGTACCCTGACTGGGAATTGAACTGGCAAACTTTTGGTTTGTGGGACAGTGCCCAACCTACTGAACCATACCAGTCATGACTGGGTCAAATTTTCTTATCCATTAAGCTATCCTATGTCTTTTGTTTAAAGCATTTAATCCATTTACATTTAAGGTTATTATTGATAACCTTAAATGTAAGGTTAAGAACACTTGTTCACTGTCATTTTATTCCTTTACACTTATATTCCTCTCTCTCTCTCTCTCTTTCTCTCTCTCTCTCTGTCTCTCTTATTTCTTCTGAAAGCAGTCCCTTCAACATCTCTTGCAATGCTAGTTTGGAGTTAATGAACTCATTTAGCCTTTTTTTTTTGGGGGGGGGTCTGGGAAGCTATTTATTACACCATCAATTTTAAAAGATAGCCTTGCTCTGAAGATGACAGTGAGGTAAGAGGGAGTGGATTCCACTCCCCCCTACACATGGGAGAAAAACCTAGCCAATCCATGGAGGAACAGAGCAAACAGTTTTCAGTACCCCAGCATATATGAAGTTAGGAGACCAAAAATTGTAGAGGAAATTGAAAAAACAGGCAGTAAGGAGAGTGCTTCAGGAAATAAGGTCCCTGGGACCAGCATGACGACCAGGGCAGCTGCAGCCCCAGGCCCGGTGTCCGCTGGATCTGCCACAGGGTTCTTGGGAGAGAGCCGGGTCAACAGCTCCCTCCCCTACCAAACAAGGTTTGAACAGCACCAGGAGAGACCTGGTTGTTTGAAGTTTCAAAGAGGGGAATAAGGACTAAGTGGCAAACACACAGGGGTTGTGAGCACCCACAGAGTCTATGGACTATGGCTGGGGAGATTTGAGAGTTGGGCCATGATGGGCCCTGACCCTGATAGTCCCAGTCTGGTTGGAGAGTTGGGCTGTGTGAGAGGCCAAGCCTCTGTACAGAGCAGCAGGTTTGAGTAGGAGGAATTTCTCAAAAAGAAGAAGAGACACTATTTGGGGAATTCTCCTGCAGCAGCCACTCCAGCCCCCTCCCTACCCAGCTGGGCAGCGCTCTGGAGATTGCATGGAAGACCCTGTGCACCCCAATAGCCCTGGGAAGAGTGCACCTGAACCTGAGGGACTGGAGGTGGCCTGGCCAAGCACACACGCCCACAACCAGGGGAGAGTGTGCTTTGCAGAGGGCCCTGAGCCCACACTCATAACCCCCGTGAGAGTGTGCTCTGTGGAAAACCTGGATCCCACACCCAAAGCCCTGGGAGAAGCACCCGGCTAGCCTTGGAGAGAGGGCATGCCCAAACATGTGGAACATGAGGGACCAGAGGCTGCTGGGTAGCTGGGCTGGAGGCTGAGAGCAGATCAGAAGGAGAAAAGCAAAGCCGATCACCCCTCAGCCTACTGAAGCCAGCAAGATCAGCAAAACTTGTTCGGCTAGTATGAAGCCAGCAAAAGGCTTTTTTTTTTCTAAAGTAGTTCTTTATTTTTTGTTTTTATATTTATATCTTTCAACTACTTTTTCCTCTTTCCTTCTTTCTTGTTTTATTCTATCTTCCTTTCTTTCCCATTTTATCTCTTCTTCCATCCTTCTTCTTTTTTTTTTAATTCCCACAAGTAAGGAAAAAAAAACTAGAACTGTAAAAAGAACAGAGTTGGACCCAAAGAGGGGACAACCCAAACAGCTGAGACAGTGGGACAAATTTCACTTTGCTACTATAGAGAACCTGCAAGTTATTTCATATTTGTATTATTATTCTTTCATTATTCTTAGATCTTTTATTTTATTAGTATTTTTGTATTACTCTTCTTTCTGTTTAGTCCTCTTTGCTTGGCTTGTTAAATTGTATTGTTTGACAGGTTTCCCTTGTTCTCTCTTTCATAGTGTATTGTTAATTTACTGTCCTTCACTTCACTTGTGTTCCGTTTGCACACTACTCAGGGTCCTATACTTTCTATTCTTGTTACCCAGATCACATAGATTCTGTCATATGATTGTTGCTCCATTATTATTATAAATATTAGCTGTTCCATATAATTGTAAATACTGTGCAACACCCCTCCCAGATCATAGTCCTCTTCATGATTTCTATAACTCCGTTGTGGTTAACTCTATTATCTCACACACTACACCTATTCACTATCCTTTACTCTCACCTTACCTCAGAATCTGACCTCCCACAAGCTCACTGCTTTCTAGATCCAACTCACAATCCTTCCCTACCCAACAAAAGTTTCATCTGCTTTCCATCCTTTCCAAAAAGTGGCCAATTGGGTGGAAGATCACGGTTAACACTATACATAGCCAAAAGATTTCCTATCTCTTCTCTACTGGCTGCTACTGAAAATATCATAGAACATACTCGCGCTATCTTAAACCATTTCGCCTTTCCTCTCCAACTGATCACAAAAAAGAGTAGGTGGAAACTGTGAACAGCAGGATACCTACTGGAAGAGGAAACCCAACAACAAAGGAACTACCAACAGATAACAACAGAAGAAGGTGAAGGAAGAAGTGGAAGCCACACTAACCTCAATTTAGGGCCTATCTGGAAACACAACTAAATAGTGGAGAAACTACCCAAAACAAATAACTGAACAAGAGCAAGAGAGAATCCTTAAAACCTTGTACACACAGAAGAACCAGCTTCACCACAACCTGCTCCTACCAGCAGAACAAAATACAAGAGGGGGTGGACAGAGTGACCCTCAGATAACCAGGGGGTGGGAAGGAACCACCAAAGAAAGACCCAAAAACAATCAAAACTCAAAGACAAACACAGAGCCAACTTAAACAAGAGCCCAAGACCAGTAAGCTTGGGAGATCAAGGAGACTGCATACTGAATCTCACAGGTCTTCTACCATAGAAATTCACACCATAAACCTAGAGAGTCAGAACAGATCAATTTAAGAAGCTGAGGCTAACAAGAAGAGTCTCACAAACAATAAAAAGAAAAAGAAACAATCCCCAAATGAACAGAAAGGAGGAAGCCTCAGAAAGAATGCTAAATGAAATAGAGGCAACTCAACTATCAGATATTGAGTTCAAAGCAATGGTTATCAGGAAGCTCAATGAGCTAACAGAGAATTACCAAACACCACAGGGAAACTACAATGAACTCACTGCAAACTACATCAACATGGAAAATGAAACAGAAACTATAAACAAGGTCCAAGAGGAAATGAAGAATACAATTTCTTTTTTATTTTATTGATTATGCTTTTACAGTTGTCCCATTCTGCTCCTTCATTCCCCTCTACCCTGCACACCCCCGCCCACCCACATTCCCCTTTAGTTCATGTCCATGTGTCACAAGTTCTTTAGCTTCTACATTTCCCACACTATCGTGTCCTCCCCACATCTATTTTCTACCTACCATCTATGCTACTTTTTCTCTGTATGTTTTTCCTCTCTCTTCTCCTCCCACTCCCCTGTTGCTAACCTTCCATGCAATCTCCATTTCTGTGGTTCTATTCCTATTGTAGTTGTTTGTTTAGTTTGCTTTTGTTTTAGATGTGGTTGTTAATATCTGTGAGTTTGCCATCCTTTTACTGTCGTATTTTTTATCTTCTTTTTCTTAGATAAGTCCCTTTAACATTTCATATAATAAGGGCTTGGTGATGATGAACTCCTTTAACTTGACCTTACTTGAGAAGCACTTTATCTGCTATTCCATTCTAAATGAAAGCTTCACTGGATAGAGCAATCTTGGATGGAGGTCCTTGACTTTCATGACTTGGAATACCTCTTTCCAGCCCCTTCTTGCCTGTAAGGTCTCTTTGGAGAAATCAGCTGGCAGTATGATGGGAACTCCTTTGTAGGTGACTGTCCCCTTATCCCTTGCTGCTTCTAGAATTCTCTCCTTCATTTTAATCCTGGCTAATGTAATGATGATGTGCCTTGGTGTGTTCCTTCTTGGGTCCAACTTCTTTGGGAGTCTCTGAGCTTCCTGGACTTCCTGGAAGACTATTTCCTTTGCCAGATTGGGGAAGTTCTCCATTATTATTTGTTCAAATAAGTTTTCCACTTGTTGCTCTTCCTCTTCCCCTTCTGGTACCCCTATAATTCAGATGATGTAATGTTTAAAGTTGTCCTGGAGGTTCCTAAGCCTCTCCTCATCTTTTTGAATTCTTATTTCTTCCTTCTTTTCTGTTTGGTGATTTCTTTCTTCTTTCTGGTCCACTCCATTTATTTAAGTCCCAGTTTTCTTCCTATCACCATTGGTTCCCTGTGCATTTTCCTTCATTTCACTTAGTGTAGCCTTCATTTGTTCATTTAATTTGTGACCAAAATCAACCAATTCTATGAGTATCCTGATCACCAGTGCTTTGAACTGTGCATCTGATAGGTTGGCTATCCCTTGGTCACTTAGATGAATTGGCTCTGAGGCTCTGATCTGTTCTTCTGCTTGAGTGATATTTTTTTTTGCGGGGAGACTGGTGGTGCCTGTTATATAGTGAGGGGTAGAACCTTAGGTGTTCACCAATGTTGGGCAACCCACATCTCTGGGTTGTGACACTGTATGTGGGGGCGGGGTCAGCAAGGGAACAATGGCATTTGCTCCACTCTCTCTCATATTTGAGTCTCTTCCACTGCTTCCCACAAGCAAATTGGGCCCTTCTGGTGCTGCTTCCTGGGTGGGTGGGCGAGCTTGTGTATGTTCTAGGACCCGGTAGGTCTTTCCAATGAACTCTCCTGTGAGGCTAGGAGTCTCTCCCGGCACCTGAATCCCCACAAGTGTTTTAAATCAGTGCATTTAGGCTTTATTTCCCAGTGTTGGAGCCCTTGGTTGTGCAGTCTGTCTCCCTGTTTTCATCTTGTTTAGCTGCACAAGAATGTGTATCTGCAGTCAGACAGCTGCCTTATACTCCTGGGGTCTACTAGCCTCCACCTGTGCACCAGGTCTGCCAGCTAATGTCTGCCCCACTGGAACTGCCAACCACCACTTTTTTTTCTGCTGTGACCACTCTCTGCAGGCCACAAATCCACCCCTCTTACCGGTCTGGATGAATGGTTGTTGAACTTCCTTTCAGTTCAATTTTCAGTCAGATATGGCTTTTTTTCTTGTTTCTAAATCTTTGTTGTCCTTAATTTTGGTTGTGAGAGGAGATACAGTGTGTCTACCTATGCCTCCATCCTGGCTGGAAGTCCAGAATACAATTTCTTAACTGAAGAATACAGTAGAAGGAATCAAAAGCAGGCTAGATGAAGCAGAGTATTGGATCAGTAAGCTGGAGAGAAAAGTAGAAAAAAACACCTAGAAAGAGCAAGAAAAGGAAAAGAGGCTCAAAAAGAATAAAGAGGGATTAACAAATGCAACACACTATGAAACATAATAATATCCATGTAGTGGGGATACCAGAAGGAGAAGAAGAGCAAGGGATAAAAAACCTCTTTGAAAAATTAATGATGGAAAACTTCCCTAATTTGATGAGAGAAAAAGTCACAGAAATCCAGGAAACACAGAGAGTCCCAATCAAGAGGAACCCAAAGAGACCCACTTCAAGACACATCATAATTAAAATGGCAAAATTCCAAGACAAAGAGAGAATCTTAAAGGCAGCAAGGGAGAAAAAGGAAGTAACATACAAGGGAGCCCCAATAATGTTAGCAGTTGACTTCTCAATGGAAACACTCCAAGCCAGAAGAGAATGGCAAGAAATATTCCAAGTAATGAGAACCAAAGGCATGCAACCAAGGCTATTTTACCCAGCAAGGCTTTTAATCAAGATAGAAGAGCAAATACAGAGCTTCCCAGACAAAAGAAATCTAAAAGAATACACCCCCACCAAACCAGCTCTCTAAGAAATGCTAAAGGGACTGCTTCAAGGAAAGGAAGGAGGGGGGGGAGAGAGAGAGAGAGAGAGAGAAACACAGGTATGAAAATGGCAATGAATAAGTACCTATCAATAATAACCTTAAATGTAAATGGATTAAATGCTCCAATCAAAAGGCATAGAATAGCTGAATGGATAAGAAAGCATGACCCACACATATGCTGCCTACAAGAGCCCCACCTCAGGACAAAAGACCTACACAGACTCAAAGTGAAGGGCTGGAAACAAATTGTCCAAGCAAATGGATAGGGAAAAAAAGCTGGGATAGCAATACTCATATCCATCAAAATAGACTTCAAAAAAAAGGGCCACAAAAGAACCAGAAGTTCACTTCATAATACTCAAGGGAAGAATCCACCAAGAAGACATAAAAACTGTAAATTTATATGCACCTAACAGAGGAGCACCCAAACACATAAAGAAAATCTTTGAGGACTTCAAGAAAGATATTGACAGCAACACAATTATAGTAGAGGACTTTAACACCCCACTGTCAACAATGGACAGATCTTCCAAACAAAATATCAACAAAGATATTCTGACATTGAACAATGCCCTAGATGAAATGGACTTAACTAATATACATAGAGCTTTTCACCCCAAAGGAGGTAAATACACATTCTTTTCAAATGCACATGGAATATTTTCAAAGATAGACCACATAATAGGACACAAAACAAGCCTCAACAAATTCAAGAAAATTGAAATCATATCAAGCATTTTCTCTGATGACAAGGGACTGAAACTAGAAACCAACCTCAAGAGGAAAAATCCAAAACACTCAAAATCATGGAGATTGAAGAGCATGTTTTTAAACAATGAATGGGTCAAGAATGGAAGTAGGTATGAAATCAAAAAGTTCCTGGAAACAAACAAAAATGAACTTACAACAACCCAAAACTTATGGGACACAGCAAAGGCTGTGTTCAAAATGATGGAAGACTCCCAAACTCTTTTTATGAAGCCAGTATTATCCTAATCCCAAAACTAGATAAAGACACAACAAAGAAAGAAAACTTCAACCCAATATCACTGATGAATATGGACGCTAAAATCCTCAACAAAGTATTTACAAACCGTATCCAACAATATATTAAAAAGATCATACACCATGACCAAGTGGGATTCATCCCAGAGATGCAAGGATTGTTCAATATTTGCAAATCAATAAATTTAATACATCACATAAACAAAAGCAAAGTCAAAAATCACATGATCATATCAATAAATGTGGAAAAAGCATTTGATAAGGTACAGTACCCATTTATGGTAAAAACACTCAGCAAAGTGGGAATAGAGGAAGCATTCCTCAACATAATAAAGGCCATATATGAGAGATCTGTAGGTGGTAAAAGACCTGTACTCAGAAAACTACACAACACAGAAGAAAGAAATCAAAGAAGACACAAACAAATGGAAACATATACTGTGTTCATGGATCAGAAGAATTAACATCATCAAAATGTCTATACTACCCAAAGCAATTTACAAGTTCAATTCAATACCTATTAAAGTACCAATGGCAATATTTCACAGACATAGAACAAACACTTCAAAAATTTGTATGGAAACATAAACCACCCTGAATAGCTGCTGCAATTTTGAGAAAGAAGAGCAAAGTAGGAGGGATCACAATACCTGATACCAAACTGTATTACAAGGCCACTGTAATCAAAACAGCCTTGTACTGGCATTAAAACAGGCACATAGACCAGTGGAACAGAACAGAGAGCCCAGAAATAAACCCAAGTCTCTACGGTCAATTAATATTAGACAAAGGGGGCAGCAACATAAAAGGGAGTAAAAATACCTTCTTCAACAAGTGGTGTTGGGAGGACAGCTACATGCAAAAAAATGAAACTCAAGCACCAACTTACACCATACACAAAAATAAATTCAAGGTGGATAAAAGATTTAAATATAAGCCGTGACACCATTAAAGTCCTAGAGGAGAACATAGGCAGGAAAATCTCAGTTATTTCATGTAGCAACATTTTTATTGATATGTCCCCTAAAGCAAGAGACATAAAGGAAAGAATAAACAAGTGCGATCTCATCAAAATAAAAAGATTGTGCATGGCCAAAGAAAACAGTATTAAAATAAAAAGAGAACTAACTGTATGGGAAAACATATTTGCCAATGATACCTCAGACAAGGGTTTAATCTCCAAAATATATAAAGAACTTGCATGACTCTAAGAAGACAAGCAACCCAATTAAAAAGTGGATAAAGGACTTGAACAGACACTTCTCCAAGGAGGACATACAGAGGATCCAGAGACACATGAAAAGATGCACAATATCGCTAGCTATCAGAGAGATGCAAATTAAAACCACAATGAGATACCACTTCACACCTGTCAGAATGGCCATCATAAACAAAGCAACAAACAACAAGTGTTGGAGAGGATGTGGAGAAAAGGGGACCTTAGTGCACTGTTGGTGGGATTGCAGACTGGTCCAACACTATGGAAAGCAGTATGGAATTTTCTAAGAAAACTGAAAATGGATCTACCTTTTGACCCAGCAATCTCACTGCTGGGATTGTATCCTAAGAACCCTGAAACACCAGTCCAAAAGAACCTATGCACCCCAGTGTTCATAGCAGCACAATGTACAATAGCCAAGTGTTGGAAGCAACCTAGGTGCCCATCAGAAAATGAATGGATGAAGAAACTATGGTATATTTACACAATGGAAATCTATGCAGCAGAAAGAAAGAAGGAGCTCCTACCCTTCGCAACAGCATGGATGGAACTGGAGAGCATTATGCTAAGCAAAATAAGCCAGGCAGTGAAAGACAAATACCATATGATCTCACCTTTAACAGAAACCTAATCAACAAAACAAATAAACAAGCATAATATAACCAAAGACACTGAAATTGAGAACAGGCTGATAGTCACCAGAGGGGGTTCACAAATATGTAACCATCTGTATTTGCCTTTAAAACTTTTATTGTATTTTGCTTAATTATATAAGTATTATTTTAACATATCCTATGATTCTATTTAGTTAAATGTTCAAACATTTTGACAACTTCCCAAAACCTTACTTAGAGTCATTTTGACCTCAAAGTAGCTTCAAGATTTCCCCAGAGCATCCCTGGAAAATTTCAAAGGCCTTGTCTCCCACCTTATAGAAGAGAGACGTTAAACTAATTAGGTTTATTCAGTATGTTAAATTACATGAGAAGCACTGTCAAATAAGTGATTATAAACCTTCACAGGTTATATTGGTATGGATGTATGTTATTAAGAGGTGTCCTAGAAACTGTATAACATTTCTAAGAAATTGATATGCCCTGGTATAATGTTATCAGTTATAATTCCAGTTATTATCCTAAAATGTTTATGTAACAGATGTAATCAAATTTCCTTATTGATTACATGATAAATTCTCATCAAATCTTTAAACGTGCATTTTTAAGTCTTTTTTCATTCATACATAGTTATTGTTTTACTCAGATACTTTTGCAAAAGGAAGATTCATGGAAAGGACCCTACCAAGTACTCTTGACAACTGACACCACTGTCAAATTACAAGGCGTCAAAACTTGGATACATATTTTAAACAAGACTTTAAAAAGACTACACCTGTTGCCTGGTCCTGTGCAAATACTAGGGAGCTCAAAATCAAATTGACTAGGAAGAGAGTTAGCCAAGCTTGAGGTAGACTACTTCCTCCCAAAGGAAGGAAGGCTAGAGTAAGCCTTCCTTCCTTTATATTTTTTAAAAGATTTTATTTATTTTTAGGCACAAGAGGAAGGGAAGGAGAAAGATGGAGAGAAATATCAATGTGTGGTTGTCTCTCATGCACCCCGCTACTGGGGACCTGGCCAGCAACCCAGGCATGTGTCCTGACTGGGAATCTAACTGGGGACGTTTGGGTCATGGGCAGTGTTCAATCCACTGAGCTACACCAGCCAAGGAAAATTCTACTTTTAGTGAAAATCTGAAACAAAAACATTCAGTTGCATAAATTCATAAACGGATTGTTTCTTCTGAGAATCTGTGACTGTGCTTGAGCACTGGGGTGTGAGAGGTGACTGCCCCAGACAAGGGAGAGCTACCAATGACAGAGGAGCATTTCACACTCACAGACGCGGGGTTGGGGGGTGAGGGGGACAGGGGCACCCTCGGTGAGCCAGGATCCGTGGGGGACAGAGCTCCCTGGAGGAAGGCCCTACAGGCTGGTGGTCCAGCGCCGCCCCCCCCCCCACCCCGCGGCCCCTCCTGTCTGTCCTGTATTTGCATAGATGTACTAGCTGTACTACCTGGACCAGCTCCTCACGGCCCTGCAGAAGAGGCTGTCTCTTCACGAGCTCACAGTCCCGGTCCTGCAGCTGGGTGCTCTGATTTGGACCTGCGTGGTGGACAGCAAGAGCCTCAAAGACCTCTGCCACCTCTGGTTGGTGCACCTTCCTTATTTCCAGGGAAAATAAATTCCTCAGAGGTCTTGTGTGGCTTTTCTGGCCAGTTTCAAATCCTTCCAAACTGCACAGCAGCCTTGCATAATGACAGGCGGTTGGTTCTGTCACCATCAGATTATAAAACATTTCTTTATTTCTCTTTCCCTCCCTGACCATCCTTTACCTAATTCTTATACCATGACTGTCTTTAATTTTTCTTTTGTTCACCTTTTTTCTTGCTCTTCCCTGGAAAGATAATGCCACTGTTCACGGATCTCAGGGTATTGCAACGGAGTGTAATCCAGCTTCCAAAGGACTGTTTGGTTTACCATGCTGCTGCTGATCCTGCAGTTCTGTCTGTTACAAACTTCTCCACGATTTCCAAAGCCTCATTCATTCCTTCTGGAACATATTCATTCCCCTCTCTATCATTTACCTCTCACTGATCAACAACTCCAAACTAGGCTTCTATCCAGACTCTATACAGAGGAAATGACTCAATGCAAGGGTAATCAGAATAAAACCAGCTGTGAGGTCTACAGACCCTTACATTTTACTGGCCTCCATGGCTGTCACCTTTCCAAGTCCTGAGAGCCACAGATTCAAATGGGAACTGCCAGGAGTCATTCATAATTTAAAAGTCACCTCCTTTGGCAGATCCCTATTCCTCTGACTTGGAGTAAGTATAAATGAGGCTATGACCAGGAACCTCTTTTTTTAACTCTTGAAGATACTGCAGAATATGCTGCTAAAGCAGTAGCTTCCCAACCAAAATCCCTAGACTCTAGCAGAAGTTGTTCTTGATAACAGGATAACCCTTGATTATCTTTTAGCTAAGTAAAGAGGTATTTGCGTTGCAGCCAATACCACCTGCTGCATGCACTTGGTTGAACAGTTCTGGCAAAGTTGGGACTCAGCTGCATAAGATCACTGAACAAGCCAGATGACTTAAGAAAGTGACTCCTTCACTAGCCTTTCTCTGATGTCTTTGGTTGTGATTAGTTTGGGTCTTGGGGACCATGCCTGCAAGGTGCACTCCACACATTGGGAATGATCCTGATTATAGTAATCAATAATCCCTAGTGCACCATATTTTTCTCAAAATCTTTAAATACATGTTTGTAGCCACTAAGCACCAAGCAAATGATCTCCCTAAAACTAGAATGTCAGAAAAGGATAGAAGAAAATTATCAACTTAACGAAAGTGAACCTAATGTCATGACCTGTGACTACCATGCAGAGGTTTGGCAAAAACTGCTAGAACTCCAGAGCAGGAGATGGGAATAGAGCTAATGCTTTAAATTTTGATCAAGTCTCTCAGGTTGAGAGTCAGATGAAAGAAGAGAATTGTTTTTAAAAAAAAAGACAACAGAAAGCCCCCAAAAAGCCCCATGTCACAAAACTGCAACTTAATTACAGTTTTAGCTTTCCCGGAAATGGAATCCTAAACCAAATTCAAGAATCACCTGATTAGCACTAGGTAACCTGCCTAATAAAGCCCTATCATTTCCTAAAGGAAAATAACCTTTCAATAACCAACCCACTTTTTTGCCCCATACAGCTTTTTTGTTCTGCTCCCTTTTGCCTATAATAATCTTTCATTCTGTACAGCTCCTCTGAGCTTCTATCAGCTAGGTTGGGTGCTGCTCAATTTTAACGGATTTTAGCTCAAATAAACTCTTAAAATTTGTAATATGCCTTAGTTTTTCTTTTAACAACACACATACACATCTCTCCCCACCAGCAGCCTGGAGCTTAAGTTTGTAATGATTGCATTCTTCTTTTCATGTCCACAACTCCTTGTCATGGGCAGAGGTGGTAATAGTTTCCCTCTGTGCATAGTCCCAGGGGGGTTCCCTAAGTTGATCCACCACTTAGCCCACTGCATATACCTTCTCTTTCTTGCTCAGTTATTAACCAATAGAACTTCCATAACAATGCACTGTATCTATGAGAGGAAAAAGAAACTGAACTGAGTTAGTTCTCCTATTAAACCCTAATCCCCATCCACACATGGGCATGGCTTTGTTTCTTGACTAACCAGTAATAAGGAAAGAACTCAAATTTCTCACTCCAAGAGGATGAGACATGGAATAGGAATGTTTTGATGAATGTACAAAATCAGTTTGCTGAGTGCCCACAGTGGTAAACATGGAGAAACTGGGGAAAGCAGGAAGAGCAGCAGCTGGGAGGAGGGACTTTCCAAAAGAGAATGGGGAAAGTATTAATCCATCTTACACAAGATACCAGGGAAAGGACCTGACCCCCAACTTTTCAATATTGCCTGGGGCTAACTCTGCTTACCCCTTAATATCCTGTAATTTTTTAACTCAAAATCCAGTGAATTCAATTAATAAAAACTATTGCTCTTTCTTAAATCTATTCTTTCTTTAATTTTTCTGAAACTTAGAGCTTAGTGCCTGTTTTTCGTTTTTGTAATATGCATTTCATAAGATACAAATGAAATTCATATTTTGCCAAACAAAATTAATCTTGGAGAGATTCTAAGATTAATATGCTCACATATGAAAATAAGGCTAGGATACAGGTGTGAATCAGCTATTATATTTCATATCTGGTAACATAATTTCCTTTCAACTTGAAACTCATGCCACCTAGTGATGTTATCTGGTCTTACAACTTGACAATTCCAACAAGTATACTGATTTCACCTCTGAAAAAAACAACTTGTAATTCTTGGTTTCCTACTTAAATTAATGATTCTAAAAAATTTCTCATATTATGCCATTATGTGCTAAAAGCATTCCACAGAATGATACTGGGTAAAGGCCTACTTTTTAGAATTAAAGCTAATTAAAATAAACATTAAAATAAAAACATTTTATCTTATGATCCTCTCTTCCTCCTTTCTTCCCTTAATGTTAAGGCCAAGAGTCATTTATGTAAATTTAAGGCAAACATGTTTGAAAATCAGCATTATGACTATCTTTGACCTATCTCTATAGCAGTTAAAAAATTGTTAAAAACTCTCCAGAGTTCCAGTGAAACTGTTACCATCCTGTTTTATGTTATTTACTGCAAAACAATTTGTAATATACTTTTAATTCAGAGACAGAGGGTTAAAGTAATAGCCACTTTTTACTTTTTCATGTACAACATTTTCAACTTTAACATTTATTTTGTGTAAGGTACTGTTCTAGATTAATAGATTATTGCAGGGGAAGCAAAGTCTCAGCTTTCACTTAAGTTATAAATTACATTCTTTTTTTGTTTTTTTTTGTTTTGTTTTTAATATATTTTATTGATTATGTTATTATAATTGTGCCATTTCCCCCCCTTCATTCCGCTCCACCCTGCACACCCCCTCCCACCCACATTCCCCCCTTTAGTTCATGTCCATGAACTATAAGTTTTTTAGCTTCTACATTTCCTACACTATTCTTGCCCTCCCCCTATTTTCTACCCACTGTCTATGCTATTTATTCTCTGTGCCTTTTCCCCCTCTCTCCTCCTCCCACTCCCCTGTTGCTAACCCTCCATGTGATCTCCATTTCTGTTTCTGCTCCTGTTCTAATTGTTTGCTTAGTTTGCTTTTGTTTTAGGTGTGGCTGTTAATATCTGTGCATTTGCAGTCTTTTTACTGTCATATGTTTTATCTTCTTTTTCTTAGATAAGTCCCTTTAACATTTCATATAATAAGGGCTTGGTGATGATGAACTCCTTGAACTTGACCTTATCTGAGAAGTGCTTTGTCTTCCCTTCCATTCTAAATGACAACTTCTCTGGATAGAGGAATCTTGGTTGTAGGTCCTTGACTTTCATGACTTGGAATACTTCTTTCCAGCCCCTTCTTGCCTGTAAGGTCTCTTTGGAGAAATCAGCTGACAGTGTGATGGGAACTCCCTTGCAGGTGACTGTCCCTTATCCCTTGCTGCTTCTAGGATTTTCTCCTTCATTTTAATCTTGGCTAATGTAATTATGATGTGCCTTGGTGTGTTCCTCCTTGGGTCCAACTTCATTGGGACTCTCTGAGCTTCCTGGACTTCCTGGAAGTCTATTTCCTTTGCCAGATTTGGGGAGCTCTCCTTTATTATTTGTTCAAATAACTTTTCCACTTGTTGCTCTTCCTCTTCCCTTTCTGGTACCCCTATAATTTGGATGTTGGAACATTTAAAGATGTCCTAGAGGTTCCTAAGCTTCTCCTTACTTTTTTTGAATTCTTGTTTCTTCCTTCTTTTTTGTTTGGTTGTTTCTTTCTTCCTTATGGTCCACTCCATTGATTTGAGTCCCAGTTTTCCTCCCATCTCTATTGGTTCCCTGTGAGTTTTCCTTCATTTCACTTAGTGTAGCCTTCATTTGTTCATTTATCTAATTTATGACAAAAATGAACCAATTCGGTGAATATCTGATCACCAGTGCTTTGAACTGTGCATCTGATAGGTTGGCAATCTCTTGGTCGCTTAGATGAATTGGCTCTGGGGCTTTGATCTGTTCTCCTGTTTGAGCCATTTTGGGTTTTTCTTTCCTTCTTTTTTTTTTTTTTTTTTTTTTTTTTTTTTTTTTTTTTTGTCTGGTTGCAGCTGTTACATAGTGAGAGGCGGAACCTTAGATGTTCACCAGGGCTGGGCAGCCCAGTCACTGGGTTGTGATTCTTTATGTGGGGGAGGGGTCAGAGAGGGAACAATGGCGCTTGCTCCACTCTCTCCCCTATTTCAGTCCTCTCTGCTGTTTCCCACAAGCAAATTTGGCCCTTCTGGTTCTGATTTCCATGTGGGTGGTCTTGTGTACGTTCTAGGACCCTGTGGGTCTCTCCAACGAACTCTCCTGTGAGGCTGGGAGTCTCTCCTGGCACCTCAACCCCCACAAGTGTTTTCAATCGGTGTTTTTAGTTTTTATTTCCTGGTGCTGGGGCCCTGGGCTTTGAGGTCTGTCTTGCTCCCCGTTTTCACCTGGATTATCTGCATGTGAATGTGGGACCGCCTGGTCAGCCAGGCACCTTGTGTGGCCTCATTGGGTCTGCATGTTGCCACCCCATGCCCAGGGTCCATTATCTGCTGCCTGTGCACCTGGGGCCTGCTAGCTGCTACCTGCTTGCTTGGGGTCCATCAGCTGCTGCCTGTGTGCACAGGTCCACCAATCTGTTTCCTCCTGCTGTGACTCTGCCCCTCTTACTGGTCTGGATGAATAGTTGTCAGACCTCTGTACAGTTCAATTTTCTATCAGTTTTGGTTTTTTTCTTGTTTCTAAATCCTTGTTGTCCTTAATTTTGGTTGCGTGAGGAGGCACAGTGTGTCCACCGACGCCTCCATCTTGGCCATAAGTCTAAATTATATTCTTTAATACTCTTAGAATTATAGACTTGTACATTTGGGAAGATACCTTAGAGATTAGTTAATTCAACCTTATTGTCTGATTTGTAATACAAAGAGAAAAATACAAATGCACAAAGTGGACATGCACAAGTGTATGTTTGAGCATTTACAATACTTTGGGTTTTTAACAAAGTTGTTTTCCAACAGACCTGGTACTTATATGAGAAGAAGACTTGGATGTAGACTCCACACCACTGCTTTTCCAAGTCCCATCCCACCCTGTACTGGCTCTGTCCATATTGGACAACCCCTGCTTGTGACTATCCTGTGCTCTTCCTAGTGAACACATATACTCTTCTAGTCTGTCCCCAGCACTAAGGGCTTATCCTGAAAACCATCCTGCTTGAGTAAAGCCCTGATGCTTCATCTGGTTCCTGACACTCCTCCCTCAACTACAGGGTCAGATCCTTCCTGCTTCTTATTTGCCTTGTATGGACTTCCTAATGAGACTAGAAAGAAGTCCTGCAAGTCCACCTGAATTTGAAAAATACCTATATATATAGCTATTGAATTCATTTTCTAGATCCTGGAAGTGACACTTTACAAACCATGCATGAGTGTGGCATTCTCTTTGGACATTGTGCCTTGAGTTTTCCTCATCAGCACCAGCCACTGAATTTCAACTGCTCTATGACATCCCAACAGTAAGAATATTATTTTATGAAGGTTATACTCATTTGTTGATTCTAATTTGTTTTATATATTATATTTTTACTGTTTCCTAAAATTTGATCATGACATACCAAAGACAAACTCTGGCAGAGCTTCCCACTGGTTCCAAGTATTGAAATGTCCTGTGTTCCCAGCAAACTGATAGCATCACAAATATTAAAGCACTAATTTTGTTACATTTAACACTTATGGACACTAGTTCATCAATGTCAATCTTCATCATAATGCTTTGTTGAGGCTAGAATGATCTAAGAAAACAGTAGACTCTTCTCTGCCCAGGTCCCCCATGGAAAATAAGTGACAGTGTTATGACTGACAGCTGCTTTCTCAACAGAACTTTGCAGGCCAGAAGGGACTGGCAAGAAACATTGAAAGTGGGTGAAAAGCAAGAACCTGCAACCAAGATTACTCTGCCTGGCAAAACTATCATTTAGAATCAAAAGACAAATAAATAGCTTCCCATGCCAAAAAAAAAGCTAAAAGAGTTCATGACCACCAAAAAAGTATTACAAGAAGTGTTAAAAGATCTTCTTTAAGAAGAATGAAAAGATTAAAACATATGAATAGTAAAATGGCAATACATGCATATCTATTAACAATATCCTTAAATGCAAATAAATTAAATGCTTTCATCAAAAGACATATTGTAGCTGAATGGAGAACAAAACAAGACCCTTATATGTGCTGCCTACAGGAAACTCACTTCAGATCAAACACACACAGAATTAAAGGAATAGGAAAAGATGTTACATAAAAATGGAAATAAAAACAAAAACTGTGGTAGCAATACTTATACTAGGCAAAATAGACTTTAAAACAAAAGCTGTAAACAAGAGTCAAGAAGAACCCAGCAATTTCACTTCTGGGTATTTATTTGAAGAAACCCAAAACACTAAATCAAAAAGACATATGCATCCATGTGTTCACTGCAGCATTATTTAGAATAGCCAAGATATGATAGCAACCTAAATGTCCATCAATACATAAATGGATACAGAAGGAGTGGTACCTTTATACAATGGAATATGACTCGCTTAAAAAAATGAAATCTTGCCATCTGCAGCAACATGGATGGACCTAGAGGGTACTGTGCTGAGTAAAATAAGTCAGAAAGAGAAAGACCAGATGATTTCACTGATGTGTGGATGCTAAAAAAAATTAAAAATTGCCCTGGCTGGTGTGGTTCAGTGGATTGAACACCAGCCTGCAAACCAAAGGGTCGCTGATTCCATTCCCAATCAGGGCATATGCCTGGGTTGCAGGCCAGGTCCCCTGGGGCACACAAGAGGCAACCACACATTGATGTCTCTCTCCCTCTTTATCTCCATCCCTTTCCTTTTCTAAAAATAAATAAATAAAATATTATACAATAAATTTTAAAAAATAAAAATAAAAAGTAGAAATCTGTATTGGGGTGGTGAACATACAACATACAGATGATGTATTATAGAATTGTGCCCCTGGAATGTATATAATTAACCAATATTAACCAATTATTATTAACCAATATCACCCCAATAAATTAAATTTAAAATTAAAACTAAATATTAAAAAAGTACAAATTGGTAGTTGCAGAATAGTCATGGGGATGTGAAGTATAGCACAGGGAATATCATCAACAATATTATGAAAACTATGTTATGGTATCAAATGGGTACTAGATCTATTGAGGTGACCACTCAGAAAATTATACAAATGTCTACTACCTGGGTTGCACACATGAAATTAATATAATGTTGTATAACAACTGTAGTTGAAAAAACAGAAAAGGATCTTATGCATACTGCCACTATTTGGTGCCACTGCCTTGATTCACTCAGAGATGCCACACACTACTATTTCACTCATTACTGCTTGTGTCATCAGTATAAATGCCAATGAAGTGGAAAAGGCACATGTTATTTTAGTGTTATTATAAAAATAGCTTTGATCTCACAGATTTCAAAAAAAGATCTTGGGAATGCCCAGGAGTGCGTGGATCACACTTTCAGAACCACTGCTCTAGTCTTCTTATTATATGTTATAATTAGATTTTCCTAAATGATTGCTTTCCTCCTGGTTGACTGTTCTCCCTCATCTATACAGCACAGAACAAAAACTTCTGAACTAGATTTCAAAAAGATGTGTAATACTCTAGCATCAATCTATATGTTCAGTGTTGCCTCTCAGAATCCCTCTACAGTCACCAATAATACATCTCCTACCTTATAAGTGAGTCTGTTCTATTCCTTAGATTTACACTTTTTCCTCATTTTAATATTGCTCACATTATTTGCTTGCATAAGACACCTCATCCCTATCTCACTTGCCATAAAATCACAACCAGCTGAAGTTCACCATCCTCCATAATGCTGTCCTCAATTGTTCCTACCCAAATTAATATGTCCATCCAAACATTCATCATTTATTGTCTAAATTCTTCTTTCAGCCCTTCTTACACTGTCTTTGTTGAAGATAACCTTTGTGGTTCTTTGTCACAAATTAGTTACACTTTTATGTGCTGATGCTTTCTCTCCTCAGTTCTCTAAGGGCTGAGAGCATGTGGTACAAATCTTTGTACACAGTCCAATGGAGGATAAATAGACTCCAAAATAGTTTTAGAATGAAAAGTTGTGGTTGCCCCAGATTGTCTGCTAAAAGCCTGCTCTTCTCAATCTTTAAGAAACAATTTGCTATGTAATCATTTATGAACATCTTTTCTGCAATGTTAAATAGAAAGAAAAAAAAGCCATAAATTTTTGCTACAATTATTTATATTACTCTAATATGGCCTTTAGGACTACACTATTTGAGATACATATTTCTTAAGAACTATAAGCTTGACAAATGATATATACATGTCAATAAACTATCTAATGGTCATTTCTCTTTATGACAATCCTGTTGTCCCACTGCAAAGAAAAGAGAAAACTAATTACTTTTGTACTCTTTTCTAGATACATTTTTACTAACTAGATGTTTAAAGAGTATGCTGCTTCTGGGGACATTCTACTCTCTCTCTGAAGGTTTATCATAGAAGAAACAAACAAAAGGATGCTTCAGCCATTTTAAGTGATGAGAATGGTTTTTTTTTTTTTTCTACCTCTCTAAGCAATAATATTGCACTTGCATGTTCAGCAAACTCTGGCAAGAGGTTTTGAATTTCATAATACTTTAAGGCATTGTGTTCTCCTCAAGGCTAATGCTGCATGCTGGAAGTTTATTTTTAAGTCATCAAAAATGTTTTTATAAACCTAGTCTTTTAAATGAGCATTTTGGGAAAAATAAACATGCTGCAGCCAGATTTTAGTTGCTCAGAAATTAGCATTAGGGGGACCCAAGGTGGTGGAGGAGTAAGTAGAAGGTACACTAACCTCCTCCCAGGACCAATGCAAAATTACAACTATATTACAAAGAAATCATTCAGAATAAATAACTGAACAATAATGGGAGAGAAGCCTTATAACCACAAACAGACAGAACAAGCTGCTTCACCACAGCATGACTGGTAGGGAGTGCAAAAGTGTCTTGAGAGGGCTGGCTAGGCTCCCATAGGTGGCAGCTGAAGTGCCACAGGAATATTTCAGCAGCTGGAGGGTTCCCCCTGAGAAGTGTGGGGTCTAAACCCCAGACAGAGCTCCCCAGCCTACAGCACTGGAGCCCAAAAAGAACCCAGATGACATCCAGCTGTGAAAAGCGGCAAGGTTTCTCTCTACCAGGAACAGACAGCTGGAGAAACAGAGCTTTTTAAAGGGCCCACACATAAAATTTCATTTGTAGCTACTTACCTTGGGCTCTGGCAAAACAAGGGGGGGTGAAAATGGGAGAGAGGTGGGGAGGGTTGGGGCAGTGGGTTGGGATGGGAGTGAAAGACAGAAAACTGTACAAGAACAACAATTAAAATAAAATTAAATTAAAAAAGAAAATGCTAAGGATAAATTTTTTTTTTAAAAAAAAGGCGGGGGCAGAGTGGACTAGAGACACTTGTGGAAGGACCGGGGATAGTGGCTTTGGGGAGAGAACTGAGAGAGCAGTAGCAGAATCCTGATGCTGAGTCATCCCTCATATTGCATGAGCCATTTCTCTCAGGCAGACCACCCCCCTCCTAGTAGTATCAGCCTGAAGAGAAGCAATAGCCCCACCCACAGGAATTACCCTGCCCCACACTGTGGTGCTTAAGCCTGACTGCTGATGACAGATTGACTCTAGACACTATACATGAAAGAGTTAGCCTGTAGATCCCTGGTAGTCTCACACAGGTGGCCTATTGACAGATTGGGACACCATCTGACATCATCAGAGGTGGATCAATAAAGAAAAAACAGTGGTAAATACTAGATTCTACTGAGATGAATTCCACCATGGTCTTCTTCATGATTTGTGATATTATATATCCTGCAAAACTTTTAAATATTCATTTCTTATTGAAATCAAAGGCATTTTTGTACACCAACAATCAAATATCAGAAAAAATTCTGAATAAAATTCCACTTACTATAGCAACAAGAAAAGTAAAGTACCCAGGAATAAACTTAACCAAGGCGTTAAAAGACCTGTACTCAGAAAATTATACAACGCTGAAGAAAGAAATTAAGGAAGACACAAACAAGTGGAAGCATGTACTGTGTTCATGGATAGGAAGAATCAACAGTATTAAAATTTCCGTACTACCCAAAGCAATCTATAGATACAACGCAATCCATATCAAAATGCCAATGACACATTTCACAGATACAGAACAAATATTTTAAACATTTATGTGGAACCAAAAATGACCCTGAATAACTCAACAATCTTGAGAAAGAAGAACAAAATAGGAGGGATCACCATAACTGATATCGAACTGTGTTACAAGGCCACTGTAATCAAAACAGCCTGGTACTGGCATAAGAACAGACACATAGAGCAATGGAACAGAATAGAGAGCCCAGAAATAAACCCATGTCAATTAATATTTGACAAAGGGGACAGAAGCATAAAATGGAGTAAAAATAGCCTCTCCAATAAATGGTCTTGGGAGATCGGGACAGCTACATGCAAAAAAAAAAAAAAAAATGAAACTTGACCACCAACTTACACCATACACAAAAATAAATTCAAGGTAAATAAAAGATTTAAACATAAACCACCACACCATAAAAGTCCTAGAGGTAACCATGGGCAGTGAAACTTCAGATATCCCATGCAGCAAAATTTTTGCCAATAAATCTTCTAGGACAAGGGAAATAAAGGAAAGAATAAACAAATGGGACTACATCAAATTAAAAAGCTTCTACACAGCTAAAGAAAATATCATCAAAATGAAAAGAAAACCAACTGTATAGGAAAACATATTTGCCAATGATACCTTGGATAAGGGTTTGATCTCCAAAATATATAAAGAACTCACACAACTCAGTGCCAGGGGACAAGCAATCCAATTAAAAAATGGACAAAGGACCTGAACAGACACTTCTCCAGGGAGGACAATAGAGGGCCCAGATGCATATGAAAGGTTGCTCAACTTCATAGCCATCAGAGAGATGCAAATTAAAACCACAAGATACCACCTCACACTGGTCAGAATGGCCATCGTTAACTAATTAAAAAACAATAAGTGCTGAGGGGAATGTGGAGTAAAGGGAACCCTGTTGGTGGGAGTGCAGACTAGCGCATCCACTGTGGAAAACAGTATGGAATTTCCTCAAAAAACTAAAAATGGAACTGCCTTTTCACCCAGCAATTCCACTGCTGTGATTAAACCCTAAGAATCCTGAAACACCAATTCAAAAGAACCTAGGTACCCCTATGTTCATAGCAGCATTAATTGCAATAGCCAAGAGTCAAATAGCCTAAGTGCCCATCAGTAAATGAGTGGATCAAGAAACTGTAGTACATTTACACAATGGGATGCTACACAGCAGAAAGAAAAAGGAACTTCTACCTTTCGCAACAGCATAGTTGGCAATGGAAAGTATTATGCTAAGTGAAATAAGTTAGGCTGTGAAAGACAAATACCATATGATCTCACCTATGAGTAGAACCTAATGAACAAAATGAGCAAGTGAGCAAAATGGAAATGGAAGCATGGAAACAAGGAACAAATTGACAGTGACCAAAAAGGAGGGTGGCAGGTGATAAGGGGAGAAAGAAGGGCAAGGGTCTAGTTAAAGAATAAGTATAAATGACCCATGGACATGGACAACAGGGTGGGGACTGAGTGGGGAGCAAGGGGATGGGCAGGTCAGGGGAGAGCAATGGGGAAAATTGGGACAAATGTAATAGAATAACAAACAATAAAAATAAAAATATGTATAAAATAAAAAAATTATAAAATAAAATCACTTAAAATAAAGTCTTAATAAAAGTGAAAAATATAGAAAGAAAAGAAATTAGTGTTAGAAATTCACCATTACAATAATTTGTAATCTTTATCTCAGGTCGCTTCTGAAGAATCAAGTGTATGAGCAGGAGCCTGGAAGGGATATGGAGGAAGTGGGGTGGAAAGGTATTGAGATGAATTGGGAGGTGAAACTTTACATTTGCCTGAATACAATTTAATTTTTTTGATAAAGCATATAACGTAACCAGATCCTCTTCTGCATAGCTACTATGAAAAAGATAAGAGTTTTAGGTGTTAGCAACACTTTATCTGCACTTTCAATCCTGTGTGTCAGAAGTATCTTAGGTAGAATTAAATCTGGCCCAATTCTTACCATCAGAATCAATTATTAATGCTATATTTTTCAATTAAATAAAAATATTCCATTTAGATATACGATTTACCTGTTTTTAATGAAAGAAAGACATAAAAAAGAGTATTATATAAAGCTTAAAGAAATTACATAAAATGCAAATAAACCTTAAAAAGCCCTGCAGATTATTTACTCCAAACCCTGTGATTTCAAGGAGGAAAAAACATAAGTTCAAAGAGGTTGTCATTTTTTTAGAGCCATACAGGTGATTGTAAGTAGAGCTAGGACTACACCTCAGCCTCCTGGTTCTTGACCTGGTACTCTCCCCTTCAGTACACTGCTTCTTTCATATCACATTTGCATAATCAAGTATGCCCAGGAGTGACAATTATTATAAATGCCAATATTGATTAACCACATTCCCAATATTTCCTAAGTGAATACAAATTTCATCAATATGGTTACTACAAAGTGAGGAAACTAGCTTTCCTCTTTAGCATAGTGATCCTAGGCTAAATTGTAAGAATTGTCTGTATTAATAAATATCTAAAATACAAAGTATTTTGTTTGTAACATATCTCAACTAATCCCACAGAGTACTTGGAGCTATTTATAAAAGTATAATTGTTAAATATAAATAAAAATTTATAATCAGAACCACAGAAAAATATAAGTTGGAAGACAAAATTACAGATTTGGGTGACATGAGGGAAGAGTTAAAATATGGAAGAACTAAAATATGGAAGAATTAAAATATCTATGATGATAAAATTTATAATTGTTGCCCAATTATCAGATTCATGCAAAGCTGCCTGAATGCCAAAATGAAAAAGGAAGCATGGTCAGTTACACACTGGACATTATTCACTAAAATAAAATATTCTAGTTCTCCAGGGAAAGTAAACATTCCCCACATCTCAGGCTAAAATGAACTTCTCCCGGGGTTCATATATGTCATCTAATCCAATGAACAACTAAGGTTTTCTATACATTTGCAATTTTAGTGCTAATTAGTAATAACTAGATTAAGTTTATAATGTTAGTAAATGCCAAATATATAAAATATAAAAAAGCAAGTGCTTCACAAAATATAGAGGCGGTACTACCATTATTAAAACCACTTGTTGTTTATTTAAAATGCAGATTCCTTTGCACCTCTCTAAATCTAAAGAATCTCAATTTCCGAAAGTGGGGTCAGGAATCTGTATTTGATAAGTTCCATAGGCATTCTAAAGTTTGAGAACCACTGAGCTAAACTATCTAGAGTTTTGATGAGAATGGAGATCTATGCAGTCTCCCCAGCATGACCACATGGCTTGATCTAATTCTGAATACAACTTCTGTGTCATTAAAACTACAGGAAACTGAAATCAACCAATGTTCAGATTTTTCCCATGGGAAATCTGGTGATCATCACTATAGTTCAAATAATCCTGTGAAATAGGGTTTTGGAAAGTGTTGGACAGTAAACTACTATGGGCTATAGAACATAAGCTCATAAAAGCAGCAACTTTGTTTGCTTTACTGCTGCTACATCCTCCATGTCTGGAACTAGGTTGATCCCAGAGAAGACGCTCAGTAAATATTCATTCATTCATTCTTTGTCAAGGACCCAGGAAATAAATATTAAATGTTGTCGAATGTATATTTTAGCAATCAATTTTTTTAGAATATTTTCACTTTTCTTTTAGGAAATTCTACCACCATCATTTGGAAACACAATAAAATCCCTTAACCTGAACTTTTTTTTTTTTTTCTGTTTAGAGAAAAATGTAGGTTAAAGCTATGGTTTAATGAGCATTGAACAATGATTAATAATGATTTGTAATTACCATTTTAAAGTCATCAGCTTAACAAGGAGATTGTTCTTATTTTGTCATTGTAATGTTTTCATTAAAGTTGATTCTAAAATAATGTATTGCCTTAGGTAAATGTCTCATTATGATCTTGTTTTACTCTAACATTTTATGGCTACCACAAAAGTCAAATTACAAGAGATCTTAGGGGCAAATAGTAAAACAAATATATGTCACCAGAGGGGAGAGGGGAGGGAATTTCAGGGGAAAAGGGGAAGGGTTTACAGGAACAAGTATAAAGGACATATGGATAAAAACTAAGGGGGTTGGAAATGGGAGGGAGGAGGGGAGGGCTGGGGCAGAGGCCTGGGTTGGGAGTAAAAGACAGAAAACTATACAAGAACAACACTTTAAATAAATAAAAATAAAAAAGGAAAAACAAATATGTTGCATATAAATTATTGAGGCCTTTTTGTCATAGTTTCTCTTTTATGTCATAACAAATCCTAAATTAGATGCCTATGGTTTGTCACTATACTCTTTTTACAAAACTAATGAGTGTTAATACTAGTGTTACTATCATTTTGTTGAAAAACATTTTGTTTTCCTGTGGAGATAATATTAAAACCTCTCAGTTAAAGCAATGAAATTAAAGCAATACATAAGCCATAATACTATTTACTGCATTATAGAGTTTCAAGGAAATTCTAAAAGGAATTGTTACCAGGTAATAATGACATCATGTCTTTTGCAACATCTAAACATCAAAATTATAATTCTCTGTATATCACATCAGACAGATTTTTAAAAAAGAATTGTTCATATGAGCTCTTATAGTGGTGTTAAGTGTAAACCTAGGTGATTACAAACTCTATATATTGATCAGTGGACATAATACATTTTACATCCTAAAATGCACTGGCAATGGCCTCATTTTCAGTAACATAAGCAGTTTCATGACATTAACAGATTGGTATACAGCAGCAATCAAAGACAAAGTACTAAAATCACCACTAGAAAGAAAACATCAGCTGTTCACAAAGCCTAGTGAGGACCCATGTAATGAAGAAAGCTCTATTATAGTAACTATGGACTTAATTATTATTATGGTAAGATTACCAATCAGAAATTAGTCTAGATGTATGAAAATAAACTGCATAACTCTCCAAGAAATTAGGACTATTCTGAAAACAGCTGTTACAAGATATACTGCTATAAGAACTGACCGATGAATCTTGACTAATACACTAAGAGTCCTAGAATTTAATAGAATAAATATTAAAAGCATTGTTCTAGTTCCACTGCATAGCATAACTCTGGCAAATGAAAAAGAATACTCTCTAAACTACGTGTGGAACTGAAGATTTATTATCTTAAAGGAAATAGTGAGAGGTCTTAAACACTTGCATTTTTCATCCAGAGATTTTTATCCCAATGAAATTATTTAACTGTGTCAAGGTATTAAGAATTAAAATAACCTACACTTACCTTATTAAGGATTTTTATAAGGTATTGTTATTACTACTCTTCTATAGGACTCTTCAAACCACTTTTGCATACACTCTTCAATTTAGCCTTCAAAAATCCACATAAGAGCTAGATTGGAAATATGTTATTTCTACTTCTTACAAAAAAAAGGCTAAAAGGAAGAAATTTTGCAAAACATTTTGCATAAGTTTAAATTCAGTTTGCTTCAGAATGATAAATAAAATTCAATCTAAAGACCCAAATCTTTGAATTTCCAGTTTTTCTACTTATGTTTTTATAATTGAAGAAATTTGGAAGATTACTGTAAATTATGAATAATTCAAGCCATAACTAATAATTATAAAACAAGCAAAAAATGATTCAATTAGAAGGTTTGTTCACTTACAAAAACAATTCCTAGAGGATTCCTGTAAATAGCATTTTAAGAGGGAAAGTGCCTAAGTCAACTATGCACCAAGTAGGGTGCCAGGAACTTTCATGTTTTCCTTAAATTTATTTCTTATTAGTCCTGAGAGGTATGCATTATTATACCATTTTATATAAACTAACTCAGAAAGCTTCAAAAATTAAGAAGTCCAGGGCTTTCTCCATCAACCTACTGCTTCTCAAATTTAATCCCCCAAGTACCTGTAATGGCAAAAAAAGAGGAAGAACACAGACCCTGAGGTAGAGAGTCTCAACTTAACTTTCCAACCTTATCTCTTACAAAGATATTAGCAGTGACATCACTAACATCCTTGTCACACCTACACACAGCCTTGGTTACATCCTACAAGACACACCAGGTCAACACATATTCAGGTCATTTCACAACTTAGAGTTTCTGACTTCCTTCTCCCTAGTGTATTATTTGCTTACCTTAGTACTCCAACATCTCATACTCCTCCCCTCCAAACCCTGTTGAAATGTCACCTCCTGGAGGAATCCTTAAGCATTTTTGACTCAGATATAGTTTGTTCTACATGTTATAATGTTTATATAAGAACTTAACTACTATTGTGCTTTATTTACTTCCTATCTACCATGTCACTAGAATTTGAGCTGTCTGATCTCTCTGATTCATTCTGCTGTCTTTAGTGCCAACCACGGTTCCTGAAACAAGATTGATTTTCCATACATATTCATTGAATGAAGTGTCACTCATTTGTAGTAAAGCAGAAAGCCTTGTAACCACCAGCTGTTTGAATGTAGTTATGCTCCTAAATTATTTTTTGGTAGAGGATGAGGAATAGTTAAAAAACAATTTACTCATTACTCTTTTCAACATTCTTTCTACAATCTTGTTTTCTCAATGTATTTACTCTACTACTGATTTAAGACCTACTAAAAGAAAATTTACCCAGCCTAAGCTATGAAAAATTGCTAATTAGTATCACCCAAATTTATGAGGTTTAGGTGTTTTTTAAAGGAAAAAGAGTTACCAAAAATACATGAGTATTTGTTTTCTTTTAATAATCAGAATAATCAAGTGTAACTAACCTATTCAATATTTTTTATCCTGTTGCCATGGAAACATATTTCAATAGTCTTTCTCAAACAAAAACCTTAATGTCATGAGAATAAATTTTATAAAGTGCCTAAAAGTAGATGTTATCTTTTACAAAGTTTTAACAAAGCATACCAAATAAAACTTCTATTGAAAGGAAGGAATAAATAAATATCGCTGTCCTCTTTTTAATATATTTTATTGATTATGCTATTACAGTTGTCCTATTTCCCCCCTTTATTCCTTTCTGCCCCTCACACCCCCTACCCACATTTCCCCACCTTAGTTCATATCCATGGGTCAAACATATAAGCTTATACATTTCCTATATTTTTCTTAACACCCCTGTCTATTTCATAGACCATTTATGCTTCTTATTCCCTGTACTTATTCCCCTGTTCTCCCCACAACCCCTCCCCACTGATAACCATCTATGTGACCTCTATTTCTGTGAATCCGTTCTTGTTCTAGTTGTTTGCTCAGTTTGTTTTTGGCTTTGCTTTTTTATGTTCAGTTATGGATAGTTGTAAGTTTGTTGTCATTTTACTGTTTATAGTTTTGATCTTCTTTTTCTTAGATAAGTCCCTTTAACATTTCATATACTAAGGGCTTGGTTATAATGAACTCGAATTTCACCTTATCTTGGAAACACTTTATCTGCTCTTCCATTCTAAATAATAGCTTTGCTGGATAGAGCAATCTTGGATGTAGGTCCTTGCCTTTCATGACTTGGAATACTTCTTTCTAGTCCCTTCTTGCCTCTAAGTTTTCTTTTGAGAAATCAACTGCTAGTCTTCTGGGAACTCCTTTGTAGGTAACTGTGTCCTTTTCTCTTGCTGCTTTTAAGATTCTCTCCTTATCTTTAATCTTGGCTGAGGTAATTATGATGTGCCTTGGTGTGTGAGTCCTTGTGTCTAACTTCTTTGGGACTCTGTGAGCTTCCTGGACTTTCTGGAAGTCTATCACCTTTGCCAGATTGGAGAAGTTCTCCTTCATTATTTTTTCAAGTTTTCAATTTCTTGCTCTTTCTCTTGTCCTTTTGGCACACCTATGATTCAGATGTTGGAACATTTAAAGTTGTCCCAGAGGTTCCTAAACCTCTCCTTGTTTTTTTGAATTCTTGTTTCTTCATTCTGTTCTGGTTTAATGTTTCTTTCTTCCTTCTGCTCCAAATCATTGATTTGAGTCCCTATTTCCCTCCCTTAACTGTTGGTTCCCTATATATTTTCCTTTATTTCACTTTTCATAGCCTTCACTTTTTCCTCCATTTTTTGACCATACTCAACCAAATCTGTGAGCATCCTGATTACCAGTGTTTCAAACTGTGCATCTGATAGGTTAGCTATCTCATCATTGCTTAGCTGTATTTTTCTGGAGCTTTAATCTGTTCTTTCATTTGGGCCATTTTTTTGTCTCAGTGCTCCTGTTAAATAGTAAGGGGCAGAGCCTTAGGTATTCACCAGTGTGGAGCAACCCATGTCTCTGAGTTGTGGTGCTATATGTGGGGGAGGGGTCTGAAAGAGGAAAATGCCACTTGCTCAGCTTTCTGCCAGCTTTCAGTCACTGCCTCCACTATCCACAAGCAAATTGGGCCCTTCCGGTGCTGATTCCCAGGTGGGTTTTCTTGTGTACATTCTAGGACCCTGTGGGTCTCTCCAATGAACTCTCCTGTGAGGCCAGGATTTTCTTCTGCTGCCTCAACCCCCACAGGTTTTTTTCAGTCAAAGGTTTTGAGCCTTTATATCCCCCCTGCTGGAATTCTGGATAGCGTGGTCTATCTCACTCCCCAGTTGTTCCTCCCAGTTTATCTGCATGCAAATGTAGGACTACCTGCTCCACCAGCTGCCACCCACCCTGGTCCACCAGCTGCACCCTTGTCATGATTCCTCTCAGCCAGCTGCCCATCTCTGCCCCTCCTACTAGAGTGGATGAATGTTTCTTCTTTAACTCCTTGGTTGTTGGACTTCCGTACAGTTCCATTTTCTGTCAGTTCTGGTGTTCGGTTTTAAATTTGTTGTTGTCCTCCTTTTGGTTGTGCAAGGAGGCACAGTGTATCTACCCATTATAGAGAACTGGCAAAGGCGAATGTAGCCCAGCCCCTGACTCAGAAAACTGGTGGGGAGCAAGTTGGCAGAGAGGAAGCAAGCCCATGGATCAGTTTTCCTGTAGGGAATCAGGCCTGCATTGTACCTAGGCTGCTATGAGGCTTGCTTTTGCTAAAACTCTCTCACCCTGAATTGAGGCAGCAAATGTTTAATGCATATCTTTAAAGTAACTTCCTAAAATCTGTGCTAACCTCCCAAGTATATAGTGTAACCAGTTCAACCACTTTTCCCCTTGGATTTGCAAATATCGTTTTTCTTGATGCAATTAGCAACATCCTCTCCTTTGTTTTCTGTAAAAGGTAACCACCTAAAGCAAACCTGTAAGTAGTAAATGAGGACCATCCTCGATATAATGTGCCCAGAAAAGCAATAAAAGCCTGTCTAGGCAGGGGTTGGGGCCCTCTCTCTCACTTAGAGAGCAGCCAGTGCCATCTCTTTTCTCCACAGGACTTCTGTAGTACGTGTGAATTTGTTTGTCACAGCCACAACACATGGACCACTCAGGGGTCTGCATCAACCTATGCTTCCATCTCAGCCAGAAGTCTATATTGCTGTCCTCTTGTTATTCATTCATCTCTCTGCCAGCCTTAGAGAAATATATATTTTTGTGGAAATTACACACATTTAAAAAAACTACAAAGCAATTACAAGAAAACAAGATTGAAAAGCTTCTCAATTAAAATTGAAAGGAAGTTGTTTTCCTAGACTTCCATAATTTTGTCGAAGATTGTCATTCCAATATTTCAATAATAACAATGTTAATGATATGCTAAAAGAGGTGCTATCTTTATGGATGTTTGTTTTATTATGGGCTTCCTCTATCCCAAACCAGTAAACAATCCCCTGACTACCCCTAAAACCATCACAGTATATGAACCAGGCAAGGAGCACTGTAATGGGGTGCAGAGTGGAGAAATCCCTCCAAAATAGCAAGGCGTATTTCCCACAGCCTAAGAGAACCTGTAGTCAGGTCCTAGCCACCAACCCCTGGATCATGGCTGTGAGGACTTCCCTGCCTCAGGGAACTGCCATGCACCCAAGCTCAAGGCACCAATCACCAGGAATGCCAGAATGGTGTAAGTAAACAGGTTTGGAGAGGAAAGGAACCCCTGGGCTCTGTGAGCCAAACCTACATGCATATTGGGGGTCAGACACTGAGCCAAAAGGGTGAACTACCATTTGGGATAGGTCATGTGAATGCTCCACCGTGGAGGATGAGTCATGTGAGCATACTGCTATCTTGGATCTCGGCTAGGTGGTGGGCTGGGCATGCTCTTCGGGTTATGTGCTGCATGGGCATTGCACCAGTTGGGTTCTATATGCAACTGATTTCTGATAGAGATGGCTCTGGACCTGAAGGCCATGAACTGGTGTCCAATGGGGAGAGTTCTGGTTCTGTAGAAAGTTGTAAAGGCTATATGAGGTTGTAAAAGTCTTAAACCTGGAGGAAAAAATACCTCAGCTCTTGGATGTGTTTTTTCTTTATTTCCTTGTTTTCTGAGCTTATGAGGGTGTGGTTTAAACTTTGCTGTTTTGGGTATATCAGGAATCCTCTCTCTCTGCTTTTTAGCCAGTGAGACCTAGGAGAAGTCACCTGTAAACTGGATGCGGAGGATGCCTTTGCCATTTGGGACCTTAAAGGTCATTTGGTGCTGGTGGAACCTGCATTGGGACAAGAAAGCATGTCTCTGCCAAGAGACCTGAGTGACAGGGCACATCTCTGCCAGGAAACCAGTGAACGCACTGGTGGGTGAGAGGGTACCTCTATCAGCCAAGCTTCAGCCCAGGTAGGACCTAGGAAAGCTTGCCTGTGTAACTGGTTAGTGGGACTAGTGGGAAATGAGACAGATTCTAAAGATAGTTCTAGTCCCCCTTCCTCTTTTGGAACTCTGACTTTGCTTTGAATTTTGCTCTGAATTTTGCTCTGTGTCTTTTCTGGAAGGAAACTGAGGATTCCCAGGAAAAGTTAAAATTTTACACTATGCGGGAAAATGAATAACAGAAAGTATAAGGCATGGAAATGCAATTTTAGTGAACAAAGACTGAAAGTGAATTAGGCTTCTTAATAGGTAAGAAGGTTGTAGAAGTCTGTGAAAGTATTGGGGAACATTGTATAGCTTTAGTAATAGAAGGTATAATGCACAGAGATGCAATTTTGAAGGGCAAGGATTTTCCTTCACACTTTGTATGTTTCTCCTTACTTGATCCCTCCAAAATTTAGCATTCTGAAGGAGTAAGTAACAACATAAGGTTTCTTTGCATAAAACCAATAAGACCAGTTGCCAATGTTGGTTTTGTCAGCCAAAACTTTAACTGGAATATCATACCTGAAGAAGACAGGCCTGGACCCTAGTGGTTACCAGAAAGCCTTGATGAACTGGGATTGGCTTTCAAAGGTATTAGAAGCCCACTGGAAAAAGCTTAGTATCTTGTTCAGTTGTGTGGTTCATGACAGTTTTCCAGAGAAGAAATAAGTTTGCTTTCCTGAAAGATGGCAAGGAGGAACCTTAAGGCACAATGGAGACATCAAGGACTTGAGAGAATCAGGTGCTATGGGAGAGGCTAGATGGCAGGTGTGTGGCTCAGCTTCTGTGCCCTGAAGGGTGACTAAAGAGTCAATCTGAAAGTTCTTTGTGTAAGTTCCAGCAAAGCAGACTTAAAGATCATATGTGATCAATTGCTGCTCTTGTTGTATTTATGTAAATGAATAGGCTAAATGAAAGCTGGGCTTAAAGCAGTCCCTTTAATGACAATTAAGGTAATCTTAATGAGAAAAATTGTATTCAAGGAAAATCACAATGCTCAGTGGTAGACATTAGACTAGTGCAGTTAACTCTCTTCAAAGTTTGTTTTCATTTGGAAGTTGAAACTGGGTCTGTGATATCATCAAAAATGATTGATTTACAGACAAGAAGGATATGTCAAATTGACACTGTTAAATGTCATGCCAGCAAAGGCCTTGCATCTGCAGTTCTTCCCAAGAGACATTCTTGCAGACTCAGAGACTGGTGTGTGGGTTGTGTAAGGAGATGCCACACAGTTTTGTATTACATGCTAGAGTAAGAAAGAGGAGACCAACTGGGAAACCTGCCTGGAGAACACAGCAGCAGAGCTGATGGAGCTGGGAATTGCAGGGACCTGCCTAGTGCTGAGCTGTGACTAGGAATGCTGAGCCATGGACTTCTGCTTTTCTGAAAGGTTGTACCCCTGGCTAGCATATTCTGAAACTGGCTCCTGGGTTGGCAAAAGGGAGCAGGACTATGTGTTTGGGAGTGTTTTAAAGGGAGTGGGACTTAATGGCAGAAATCTGTCATTATTCTGAATCTGTACAACCTGTAAATAAACAACCCTTTTTCTTTTTCACCAAACTCTTGCATTGGGTGTCACACTTCTTGGCTAGGGGCAATCGAACGTCACAGCTGTTCCAGAACAGCATAAGCGGGGTTCTGTAACAGTACCACAGAGGACTAGAGTAGACTTGGCAGCCTTCGTTTAGTCCTCAGAGCCACTTTTATGAGAGTAGATGTCCAATCACGAAGAACCACCAGAACAACAACCAGAACCACCAAGCCACAGGAAAAGGTATAAACTAGTTGGAGAACACTTACTGATTCCTAAGTGTGTGTGGCTGAAAGCTGAAACCACCAGCCCTGGCAGAAGGGCTTCTTTGAGGGCAGAGTGAATGGTGAACATTTTTGGCCTTCACTAGCAAAATACAAAGGAGGAGAGAAAAGTAAAAAGCAACTTCCTGGGGTTAATTATAGAACAAATATCATCCAGTCTCCAGCTCATGAAAATGTTCTTGGGAACCCACCTGCTGCTTCCTCTTCCTTCTCCTTTCAGAAGATGTAAAAGCAGCCAATCAGAAGAAGGTACAGGTGTCACCCACCTTGCCACTCTTCCCTCATAAGCTGACTAGAGAAAGTGAAAAAGGAGATAAATGCCACCCCCCTCCTACCTTTGCAGACAGGGTTAATACTTGTTGGGAACCATTCTGCCTGGTTTCAGGAGTTGCAACTGCACCCCATGGCTAAGGCTGAGTGAGCAACCTTCGGACTGTGAGCCACTAAGGAGACAAAGCTTATCTCCCTGGCAGGAGTGCTGCTTCTGCTTCATGCATAACTGGCCCCCAATGCTTGGTCGGTTAGCCAATGATGGGTAAGATTCCCTCAAGGGAGGGGTCACCTAAGCCAGGCATGACCACTTGGAAGGCCCTCAAGGAAGGACTCAGGGGGCTGCAGCAAAGAGGGGGTGATGGACCCTCACCGCCCCCCCCCCCCAGCTATCCTGACATAGCCTGAGTCCTCAATCAGTCTGGGAGAAGTTTTCCTTATCTCTTGGCATCCTGGTCCTAATCCATGTAAGCCTGAAACTATGACGGAGGGCAGTGCAGCTCTGCGCTGGCCAGAGCAGCTCCCTGGGTGATCAGGCATAAGAAAGAATTCATAAAGTCTTGTGAAATCTGTTTTGCTAAGAATGCTCTCATTTAAATGATAAGGGTCCAAGCAGGAAATGAGTTTGTCTCCCAAAGTTTTGTAACCCCTTAGCTGACAGACCCCGACTCCATCAAACCCTCAGAGTTCTTTGAAATGTTATCTATTGTTTGATCCTTGCCACCTGACATTGATTGATGAGCTTTGCCTGTATTCCTGTGTGTTACGAACCTAATAAAAACCATTGAGGAAGGGGCTCTTGGCCCTTCTCCTTTGAGAGATTGGCCACCTCTCCTCCCCAAGCAGATCATGATTTGGTAGACTTATTTTTATCCGCAGAGAATAGATGGGGCTCTGCCCAAGAGCCCCTCCACAAATACTGATAATTATTTGGTCACTAGTGAGTATACTGCAGTAGTTGCTACCTTCTCCTTCCTTCTCACATTTGCATTTCAATAACCTTCATCCTAATACTGAAATGGCTTAAAGCTTTATTTTGCCTGAATTTGCATAGATAGCATGTACTTCCTCATAATTAGTCACTAGCTACCATCTGAGTCTTCCTTGAAGAATGGCTGGGTAATGTCCTCTTCTCCCAGCAGATGTTCTAAAAATGAGCAGGCTATTTTCTATAAGCATGAGTGCTTATAATATATGCATGTAAAATATATACATAGGTACATATATAATTATATGTATGCAATCTGATTATATGTACATTTTCTTGCAAGCTGTTTGGTGATCACTCAGCTTTAAATGTTTTTATAAATAGCATATTTTCATTTTGATTAAAGATGAGAATTTAATTCTGTCTGTAAAGGAACTCTTAAATTACAGTGTATTTATACAGTAAGTCTTGATAGCTAGGAAAGTCAAAGTGTGAGCTTCACTAACAAATATAGTTTGCCAAGTACTTTCATAATATTTGAGACACTAAATTAGACACTTGCTGCAGCCAGAAAAAAAATAGCAGTCATTTCCCTTGTTGGGTTTATATTCTAACAGATATCACCATCTGCTACTTATCTCCTTATTTTGAACAGGATATCACAGAGACAAAATAAGTTTAAGTGAATTTGCAAAATTTCATAGTTAGCTTATTCCATTCAGGGAACAAGAAAGTTAGGTTCTTATTTTATTTTTTTAATTTGCCTTTATTGGAAGACATTCTTTATCCTACACTAGGATAAGAGCACATCCTCTAAAAGCAGACCATCCGAGTTTAAGTTTCACCTAGCTCTACCATTTGATGGTTGTGGTAGCATCCTACCTCACTCTCAGTTTCCTCATCCACCAAGTGAAAATAATAGTCAAACTACTTTCCCAAGTTGCAGTTAAGGGTTAAATGGGTGGATGTATATACAGATTCAGGTTCACAGTAAATGCCATGCCATCATTAATCATTACCCATTAGCTGGGAAGCCATCTAAAATCTATGTCTTGAAATTCCAATGTCCGAGTCTACATAGTCACCATTTCTTTATATTTATATCATTTTCAATTACAAACACAAGCCTAATTTAAATGTGAATACAGCAACATTTCCTGAAAGCCCACTGTGTGTGTCTTTACCTGCTCCAATGCTGTTAGTTGTATCCAATAACCAACCCCACTTTTTCCATACCAACATAATCCTTTTTATTTAGGAAATAGCAATATGCAAAAACATTTCCCAGACTCCTATTCAGATGGAAGATTCTTGTGATGTAGTTGGGCCAATGAGATAATAAGAGGAATCTTTTGATTGAGATTTCTGAGAAATCTCCTTAAAAGGAAGCAAATTACTGTCATGTCGTTTTTTTGCTCATCTGCTTTTATTCTGCCTGGAAAGCAGATGAAATAGCTGGAGCTACAGCAGCCATCAAGTGATCATAGTAAAGGGCATAGTCCAAGGTTGGCTAAAAGAAAGGGTGGAAAGAGTCTGGGTCATGATTGCATATTAGACCTGCCATACAGCCTCTTCCAACTGATTTCTTTATATTAAATAGTAAAAAATAATTTATCTTATTTGATAAGGGATTTAAACTACTCTATTTGGGTTTTCTACATGCAGCAAAACTTATATCCCTAATATACCCATTTATATAAGTGGGGACCATAGTCCCCATTCACAGACACGGTTAAGATACATCCTATGATAAAGCTTGGAGATGACAGCCTGGATTTGGAACTGAAGAAGTTTGGGTCTTAATTATACACTGTATGCCTCTTTAAAAAGTACCAATGGGTTAAATTTGGAAAACAAAAATTAACTTTTTCTCCTATCTGTAACATTTCTTACCTCTACCCATCATTCATTCCTTTGGACAACCAACAACCATCTAATGTATTAAGTGCCAAACATGACATACAGGGCACTGAAGATACCACACTGAACAAGCAGACAATATCCCTGCCCTCATACAGACTATGTCTGTGGATGGATATAGATAAAAACATAGACAAATATAGATAAAAAAAAAAACATTACAATTGCAATATTGTAAGCACAGGTACGTGAGGAATACAAGGTACCATGTTTTCTCTCCCTCCCCTAAATTAGTTAGTAATTGTCCTGATATGCAGCAAAACTTTAATAATAGTGAACAATTTTACTTGAATGACTTTTTAGATGATTTTCTCCCCAAGGGTAGGAAACTAGCCTGGGCAACTTTCCCTTGCACCATTTTGATTAGACACGGGATTCCCAAGGCTTTTTCCACATTTACTATGCATTTACCCTTTCTCCTATTTATAATTGTTCTTACTCTTGACATTCAAAGGTTAGGAATGTTTTCCTATTCTCCCACACATGGTATTAAAAGGGCTGTTACTCTCTTAGGTTAGTCCTGCTTGTGTCTGTGCACAAGCTGGGTTGCTGTCAGTGCCTAATGCCATCCCTTCAGTCTGTTTTGTTTATAGCTCTCACCACTCCATTTGACTTCTGAATGAAGTGGCAATTGCAATGACAATGAGGACTTTCTTTTTAAATCTTCAGTATCAAACCTGAGTAAAATAATTCCCTTCTCTGGGTCAGAAAGCCTGAGCTTCTCTTCTGACCCTACCTCAGGCTTCCTCTGTGATTCACATAGCTAATATGTAAAGCCTTCCTTTGGTTAATCCCCTCATTGGGAAATCGAGTAGAAGTGACTGGACTCTTCTGTTCTTACCCTCAATACCCTTCTCTCTCAATAGAACAAGATAGCGCATAAGATTCTAAGAAGGAAAGGCAGAATGAGACTGTTAACAATTCTGCTGTATTTTGATCTTATTTTATCTGGTTAATCATCCACTTACCTTTTACCCACTGGATGTGAAACATGGAAACGTGACACATCCTGAGAATATTATGCTCTACATTGATGGTTTCTACCAATGATAAGAGTCACAATGGAACCACATGACAAGCCTAAAAGGAAGAACAGTATTCAAGCAATAGAGACTGCACAAATAACAACAGCAATAAAAAAGGAAAGATATATCTTTGTTTTACTTGTCCTTAGTAGCTTAAAAGCATGGCACAGACTACATTTGTTGCATAAATAATGGCTCCTTTTATCTTCCAGTTTTGTGCATCAGTGGACTTCTGTGCATGTCCCACTTCCTAACATATTATCTCTGGTCATTGCATTTGTCACTATAATTATGTGACTCAAAGGGCAATAATATGGTGAGACAAGGACTGTTGAGTTCTCATCCTGACTAAGCCAATAGCTTCTCTTATAACCTTGTAGAGTTATCCAAGCTCCACATTAGCATCTTTAGAATGGAAGTGACAGTATCTACCTCATAGGTTTCTGTGAAAACAAGATTTTTAAAATTATGATTCTCAGACTTGTGCCACATTTCCAATTATAGAATGAGTCAGTTACTGATTAATTATTACTGGAGTAGTAGTCTCATCCCATGAAGTACAGCCACAGGGCAGAAGAGTGCCAAGAAGATACATGCCCTGAAACATTGCACTCACAACTTTGGATACCAAAAGCTGTGGTCAAATCTTCTCATTGTCATAGAAAGAACACGGGCTTTTTACATCAAAACTGAATGTGGGGAATTTTTTTAGGTGGGAGTCAAGAATGAGAACATTGACTTATCTTTGCCATGTTGAAGGAGAATCAGCAATGAGCATGAAATGGAGGCTGCTATCTCCCAGTCTTCTCACCTGTTCTCAGTGTCTGACTGTAGCAAGTTTTAGCACAAGGACAGAAAATTCAGATGCAGATGGCAATGGCAAAATTGTGCTTGTCACAAGACCCTGGTTTGCTAACCCTTTTCATTTTTCCCTCTTTCCTGGTTCATTTGTGTGTTTCTGGGTAAATTTTTGTACATCCTAGTTCTTGTTCTGCTCCAAGATGCTGGGTTCTTTCCTTATTCCCAAAATTTCAGGATAAATTTCTACTTACAAAAGCTTTATATATGGTGAATATTTACAGTTATTAGAGGCAAAAGGTGGTAGCAGCCATTAAACTTAACCCACTGGAATCATCTCTAAAATTTTCTATGGTTTCTGCCTTGATATTTCCCACTTCTCCTGGGCCTGAACATTTCTGATTGCTCTGTTTCCTTCTCTCTTGGTCTATAATCCCTTCAGATCCTCAAGTGAAAGCTTGGAGTAGGATGAAAAAATTAGGAGCATAGAAAACAATTGCCAAGCGCATGTGTTCTTGCTTTGATGCTTGCCCACCTGGCCCTTTTATGCTTTTCTCCACAAAGCCACTAGGGGAAGATGTATTAGAGTCTATTCACAGGATTACTGGGAGATGTAAATCACATATAGTATGTAAAGCACTTAGAAAAATGCCTGACATTTACTAAGGACTCAGTAAATATTAGCTATTCACAGTAGCTGAAATCCTGAAAGTTTCTTATAAATGATAGTCATTGCAATTATTGGGACAATAGTCATCTCTATTCCTTTTTCAGAGGGGTCTCAATTCTTTTTATGTAATTTCTTTGGGTGACATTGATTATTAACATTATATAGTTTTCAAGTGTACATTTCTATGATACATGATATGTATATTGCATTGTGTGGCCACCACCCAAAGTCAAATCATCTTCCATCACCATATATTTGACCCCCTTTGCCCTTTACTGCTCCCTCATCCCCCTTCACTCTGGTAGCCACCTTACTGTTTGTGTCTGAGGGAGATCCTGTCCCATAGTGTCCCCCAGCATCATGGATGAAATAAGCCTGCCAAGACATGATCTGCTTGGAGAGAAAAGGTTGGCTCATCTCTCAAGAGGAGAAGAGCTTAAAGCACCTCTTTCCCTGGGCTTCTATTGGGTTTAGTTTGCATAGGAATACAGGGTGTATAAATAAAGCTCATCAGTCATTATCAGGCAGTAATGATCAAGGAAGAGAAAACATTCAAAGAACTAGAAGGGCTTATTCTGAGTCAGCGTCTGATAGAGTGACACCAAAGGGCCATAATACTTTGGGGAAAAAACTCATTTTATGTTGAAGTCTGAACAGCTAACACAGATTAATCTAAGGGTATTCTTAGCAAAGCAGTACTCACAGGACTTCATGCATTATTTTTCAGGCCTGATTGTCCCCAGGAACTGCTTGTAATAGTATGCAGCTACACCCCCTTATCTGGCATTCTTTCAGGCTTGAATCAGGCCAGGAAAACAAAGTAGCCAAGATAGTAGAAGACTTCCTGTAGTGGAATGAGGACTCAGGCTATAACAATGCTGAGGGGGTTAAGGTTCATCACCCCTTTTCTAGTCCCCTAAATCCTTCCCTGGTGGTCCCTTCACAACTGTGCCTGTCTTAGGTTGATCCTCCCTTGAGGAGTCTTACCCATCATTGGCTAACCAGTCATCCACCTGGGTCATGTAGGGGGATATGAAAGAGGGGATAAGTTTTTGTCTCCTTAGTGGCTTATGTTCCTAAGGCCTTTTTACTCATCCTTAGCCATGGCAGGGTACAGCCTCTGAAACCAGGCAGGGTGGTTCCCAACATGAGTCTATGTTTTTATTTGTTTGGGTTTTTTTGTTTGTTTGTTTTTTTGTTGCTTTCAGTTTTATATTCCACATATGAGTGAAATCACAAGGTTCTTAACCTTTTCTGTCTGACTCATTTTACTAACATGATATTCTCAAGGTCCATCCATGCTGTCAAAAATGGCTTCAAAAAATTAAGAACAGAGTTACCAACTTCTCTTCTGAGTATCTACCTGAAAAATTTGAAAACATTTATTTGCAAAAATACATGCACCCCTATGTTCATTGCAGCATTATTCATAGTGGCCAAGACACAGAAACAAACAAGTTGTCCTTGATAGATGATTGGATGAAGAAGATATTGTACATACTATATACAATGAAATAATACTTCATCTCTATTCTTAACCTCTCTCTATCATAGGGTCCAAGTCTTGCATCACTGATATTTTTATTGCATTGCTAGAAACCTTCTTCAGAATTGTATACAATATATCTCATTTCAGCTAAATGACCTTATAAAAGTATAAAATACATACATACATATTATTTTAGAGTAAAATCATTTCCTTGATATATTTTGCAAATCTTTTATTTGGGAAATAAAAATTATAAAGGAGGAGGTTTATTAAGGGAAAAACTCTCATATCTGAGCTATACATGCAGGCTGAGGAAGATAGAGAGCATGTGGATCAGGATGTTGTTGGATGTAGGTCTTCTTGAGAGGTAATGTTTTAGCAAAAAAGTTAAAGAAACCAGCTGGAAGAAAACTACTGTAGAGAAAGAGAAGAGTTGAAAAAAGTCCCTTTCATGGAAAGATTCCTGGTGTGCCAGAAGAACATCAGGAAGCCCCACAGGGGCTTTCCTTGTGGCTTTCAGTGCAGAGTGAAAGGGGAAAGCAGTAGAAAAGGGGTCAGATGGATAATAGAGGGTCAGAGTCTCTAAGGCCTCAGAGACATAAGTACATTGGATTCTGGATGTATCTGAAAGCAGAACCAAAAGATTTCTTAATGGATTGTATATGAGCTACTAGAGGCAAAATGAAGTCAAAGATAATTTTAAGAATTTTGACCTGAGCAAGTAAGCCTGAAGAGAGAGTTGTCATCAACAGAAATAGGAAAGGCAGTGGGTAGAGGACAGGATACAAGTAGTTTAGTCTTTAACATGCTGATATTTACGTCTAGTAGGAAGCTGTATATTTGAATCTAGAGTTCAGGAGGAAAGTCTGGACTTAGAAACGATGGGCCTGATACTAGATGACATAATTAATATAGATAGAAAAAAAAAGAAGAAAATCAAAAAATCAAGGAATGCAAAGTGCTCAGTCCTAGAGCACCCTAATGTGGCAAGTTTAGAGAGGAAAAGAGTAGGGGATAGACAGAGGAGTTAACAGTGAGGTCTGAGGAAGACAAAAAGATGGTGGTGTAATGGAAACTAAATAAAGAAATTGAATCAAGGAAATGATACAATAACCATGTCAAATGTGCCAATAGATAAAACAAGATGAGTACTAAGAATTGGCCACCAGATTTAATAATTAGTAAGATGGAAATCATTGGTTACCCTGACAAGAAATTCTTTGGAGTTTCTGGGGAAGACATCCTGACTGGAATGAGTTGAAGAAGAAATGAGAGAAGAGAAACTGAAGGTAGTCAATGTAGACAACTCTTCTCAGAAGTTTTACAGCAATGAGGATGAAAGAAAAGAGGGTAATTATTAAAAGAATGAGGACAAGAGAAGATATTATTTTAGATGGAAGATGGTCTGGGAGATTGGATGCTCTGGTAGAGAGCAAAGAAAATAGGTAGAAGATAAAATTGCTAACTGAATGCTTGTGTAGCAAGAGGGAGAGGGACTAAGAGCAAAAGAGAATGGAATGACTTTAGATAGAGCATGGCTAAGCTAAAGAGCAGGAAGGCAGAGTATAAAGATTTAGATACTGGCAAATATGAGGGTGGACATTCTGTGGAAGTTCTCTTTTTATTACTTTGATTGCCTTGGTGAGGAAGTTATGAGTGACAACAGGGAAGAAGAGGTTATAGGCTTGAGGGTGGAAAAGAAATGTGAAGAAGTTGTATAGGAGAATGGATGAGCTGCTATGATTGTCTGACAGAATGAAGGGCCCACTAGATTTTCTCCAGCAATTCTCAGCTGCATGGCTGTAGGTTCAGAGAAAGAAGGATTTACCCCAACTGTAGTTTCATGAAGTAGTACAATGAAGAGAGAGCAGGGGCAAAGGGGTAAAGAGTAAATGTGAGGGAGGTTATTATGATCACCCATGAATTACATTGGGTAAGAAGGTTAATGAAGATGTCCCAAGGAACAGTTTAAAGATGGTGGAACAATGAACTGTAGGTCCCAGTTGAAGTCAAAGGATGGCTAACATGAGCTGAGAGGAGGAGGTACAGATTAGAGAGTGGGGTATAAGAAACTGAGATTATGAAGGGTTTACATTTATTTCTAATCACAACATCTAGAACATAACCATGACAGTGAGAGGCTGTGCTAGGCTGGAGACAAGTTGTAGAGCATGCAATGAGGTGTAATTTCGAATGTGAGAGGGAATAAGTTAAAAACTGCCACATGGTGATCATGATTTTTTTATAAGCCATTATGGACAATTTTATGCTTTTAACCATGTGTATGTTTTATTTTGATTACTATTTTAAGTTGAATATTATTTTCTAAAATCCTGTATCCATGCTGCAATTCCCTGATTTTCAGGCCTACCTATTAAGTATTTTCCCTTAGATATCTATCCCATATGTACCTTAAATTCATAACTGAGTCATTCTCTTCCACTACTGCCCTAGAGGAATCCTGTTCCTGTTCCTTCTCCTATCTTTTTGTTGTTGTTGTTGTTTAGTTATAGTTGTCCCCACTTTCCCCCCATTGCTCTCCCCTGACCCATCCAACCCCCATTTCCCAAAGACAGTCTTTACCCCATTGTCTTTGTCTGTGGGTCCTTTGTATGAGTTCTTTGACTTGATCCTTCCCAAAATGGAATTTCCTCAAAAATCTAAAAATGGAACTGCCTTTTGATCCAACAATTCCACTGCTGGGATTATACCCTAAGAATCCTGAAACACCAATTCAAAAGAACCTGTGGATCCCTACATTCATAGCAGCGTTATTTACAATAGCCAAGTGCTGGAAATAAGTGCCCATCAGTAAATGAGTGGATCAAAAAACTGTGGTGCATTTATACAATGGAATTCTATGCAGCAGAAAGAAAGAACTCATACCCTTCACAACAGCATGGATGGAGAATATTATGCTAAGCGAAATGAGCCAGGCAGTGAAAGACAAATGCTATATGTGTTGTTTCACCTATAAGTGGAAACTAATCAACAAAACTAACAAATGAGCAAAAAAGAACCAGAGACATGGAAATAAAGAACAAACTGACAGTGCAGCCCTAAATCAGAAGGAGAAGAGATCATTTAGACACCCCCTACACAATCAGACACATTGATACAAACACTACCACACACGTTCACACTGCCACACATGCTAATACACTCACATCCCTACATCTAGATTGTCACTAAGTAAAATTATTCAGTGTTCTAACCTCTTTGAATTATTTCCTCCTTTGCTTTCCTTCTGCCTTACTTTAGACCCACATTGTCCTAACAGCCTCTTAATGGTTTTGCTGCCACCCTCCAACAAACCAGCCTATACTTCACACTGCTGCCAGAGACACTTTTCAAAATTCAAAACATATGCTACAAAACTACAGCCTTCTCCAAAATTCATCAACCAACCACCCTCTGTTGCTTTCAGAATAGAATCCAAGTCTTTAGCATGGTACACAGAGGCCTCCAGGGTTCTGGCTGTTTGTCCGACCTTACTCTCATAAATCACCCAGGTGTATCTTAGGCTCCAGTCCCACCAAACTTTAGGCATTTGTCCAACAGAAAAAAAAAAATTAGCTTTTATAATGAATTTTATAAAAAATTCAATCAATTAATTATGAAACCTACTTTGCATTTTGTAAACTACTACTGATTATAAGTCAATCTCTTTGGGGAATTAACAGCTCGCGTGTTGAGAGGTGGGGAGGAGGGGCTTGTATGGACAAAGCAGGGAAACACGTGCCTGCTTTGAGTGCACAGCCAGATGCTCTACCAACATCTTTCTCCAAACTTCTGTTCTCAGGCTCTTTTTTTTTTTAAATCTCTGGCAGCTGTGATAAATGCTGTAAGCATAATCTTGAAGTCAGAGCTCAGCAAGAGAAGGAACTTAGGCTGTGTGGACCAAAGAGGAAACAAAATGTTTAGTTTTGATGTTGCCCATTTTAATTTTGATTTTGTATTGTTGTTTATTATAAACATTCCCTTATAACAACAGTAGGGATAGCTTCATTATTAAAATTTCTGCAGGAGGGAAAAACTTCTATTACAATCTTGAAGATCTCTACCTATATTTTTCTACCTATGTTTTTTCACTGAAGCAGTTACAATGTGACTTTTAATAATGGGAGATTTCTTAGGCATGCAGCCAGACTCTCCTTTCTCTGTATGGCTCATTTCTGCTGGTCCTCCTTGACTTAACAAAAATATCACCTTTGGAAAGCCTTTTCTGATTCTTTCAGCCTAAATCCAGTGTTCTTTATTCCTGCTGCCAAATCTAGATATATTTCTCTCATTGAACTTCACACTTTATGTTACAATTATTTACTTAACACCCTCTCTCTCCTGCCTGTTTAAAGTGGGAACTCAAGAGCAGAAGCCTTCCTCTATCTGTATATCACCATGGCCTTAAGTGGTGCTTCATATATAGTACATTCACAGTACAAGTTTGCTAAAATGAATTGATAGATTGTAAAATGGCTATTGGTTGACTATACAATTGTTATTCTTATTTATTTTGAAAATTTTAAATGGCTCAGGAGCCCCTTCCTGAAAATTTTCTTGAAGGTTCCAAATGTCTACCCTACAATAATTTGCGCCCAGTATTTATTACAATAATTCACATGCAAATTAGGATACCACACTGTGGAAAGCCATTCTATTCACTTCACATTCAAGGAGCTGGACCACACTTAAACCATTATCCATCATACTTGATAAAAAGGATGAGCTGTCATTGTCCTCTAAGATCTGATTCTCTTGCCAAACTGGGAAGACATTTAGAAATCAATAACTCATGAAGCATGCTAATAGCTTCAAATGAGCTTCTTCAGAATTGTACCATTAATGAAATTCCCTGGATAATATGTACTGTATCCACCTTCTCCCACACACATCAAATGAAATTACCAACTGTGTGCATTTATTTATTCATTTATTTACTTAAGATTTATACTCTATCTTCCTAAAAATAATTTTATAGGAGTGACTAGCTAGGATTATCATTGGTATCTATATTTCAGTGACCTTATAACTCATGGGTATGTGGCAGTAGCTAATAGTAGCTTGTTTCTAATCAGTAGCTTAGTTTTATATTTGCCCTCTCTGGCTTTTGTATCAGCAATTTTTCAAGAATATGGATTGAGAATATTGTGATATCACATAGCTTATGTGCAGAAAGTGACTGTGTGATTCAGTGTGTATAGAAAACAAAGAGAACTCGTTTAACACTTTCTTATATAACAAAATGCTTGGTAAGTTTTTTTTTAAGTTCAGTAACTACAGTTGAGAATTCAAGAGAAAAAATTATAGAGTAGTTTTACTTTTTGAAAATTAATGGCTATGACAAACTGTGCACTTGAAATGGTTGCATTATCTCATATGTAAATTATGCCTCATTAATTTGAAAAAATCAATATTTGCAGTGACAGAAAGTAGATTAGTGGATTCATAGGGCTGAGGAGGTAGGGATAATAAAAAGGACCATGAAGGGACTTTGGGGTTATTGAAATGTTCTATTGCTTGATTGTGTCTAGTGATTTTTTTGGGTGACTATATTTGCCAAAATTTATCAAACATAATAAGGGTTTATTTACTTTTATGTAAATCATACCTCAATAAAGTTGAACAAAAAATAATGGTTAAGCAAAGAAAAATTATTATTTTATTCATGTCATTAAATTACTATTTTAAAGATTTATAATAAGTTAATGCTGAGTACTGTATTTTTATAGTGGTGACTTTTCTTAGCCAGATATCTCACAGACAAAAATAATGCATGTAGATCTCATTAAATGACTAACATCATAAAATTTCTTTCTCTATGAAAAAAATTATTAATGTCCCATAATGCAAGGTCACTGAGTTGGTCATGTATATTAAAATGAGTATAACATTCCATACATACAACTTACCATTCAATTCTGAGGCCTGTTTAAAAGAAATGCAAAGAGCTGGTAAATTTGTGAGTTCACAAATATAGTTCATACTGTGTTATATTTAGATGGAGAATTGTCACTTCAAAATGGTGTAACATTTATCAATTAGATGATATCTGAATAAGAGCAAAGTGCTGTAAGCATGGATGGCACATTACAGTAGAGACCTCACAGGCGAGGCCTCCCATCATTTTTTCAGTATCTTCTACCTTTCATGGGTTTCTCCATTGTGAGTTTTGCCTTCCCATTATACAATCCAGAAAAATCAAATCCTGTTTCCCACCATCCTATGCATCTAGGATCTTCAAGCAGAAGACCTTGGTACCAACAATCAAATACACCCACATGAAGTTTCAATTTATAGTGAGAGGAAACAGAAAATGTGTTAGGCATCCATTTTCCTGGTGAAAGTGACACCTGAGTAACTTGCTATAAGGGGTAGCAGGAGAAGCTAATTTGAAGTTGAATACCTAGCATCTAGCAATCTTGGACAAGTTGCATTCATTGGGTCTCACATCTTGGTTGTGGCAGCAATGAAGGTGGCAGTTTCCACATGAGGCAAGTTCTGGAGTCAGAAGTAGCCATGGTTTGTTCACCCAGCCAGTATGTGACTGGTTCTGGACATAATTTCTGCTAATTTAGCTTGGTGCCTACTTCTTCAGACCTGTCAAGGATTCTGTGAGCTACTTTATTTTCTCTACTAAATTCTTTGTTAGCTTAAACAGGGTGGATTGAATTATGTTTGCCCCTTTGATCAGCATGCGCATATTATATAGGCTTTGAGCAGCAAGGAGTAATCTCAGTGTTAGATGTTTTCTAGGAAGTTAAGACCATGTGGAAATCACTCTATTCTAGCTTATTTCTGAGAAATTCTATTTTATTCTAGTGCCACAACAAGGAAGCCATCTCACAAGCTCTTCCAGGGAGTTAAGTGCTGTATTCCTAACTGGGCAGTCTTAGTGTTTACTTACTACTTAGGTTCTTTTTATTGGTAGTTTACCCCATTACTCTGGGGCACACACTAAACCCCAGTGCTATGTGTGATGATTATAAATTTTTATCTTTCAGGACTTGTCTACTTCTACTGTCTCTTTCTCTCTGAGTGATCCCATCAAGTCCCAAGGTTTTCAATACTATCTAAACATTGATTAAATCCAAATTTCTATCCAATTTTATCTCTCCTCTGAAATCCAGACTCATATGCAACTCCCTACTTGCTACATCCATTTGTCTAGTAGGTAACTAAAATTTAACCAACACATTTCTTAGATATGCCACGAAAAGCACAAATGACAAAAGGAAAAAGTAGATAAATTAGAATACATCAAAGTTTAAAACACTGGGCTGCAAGCAATACCATCATGGAAGTGAAAATACAACATAAAGAATAGGAGAAATTATTTGCCAGTTATATATCTGACAAGGGGCTTATATCTAAAATATGTAAAAAACTCATACAACTCAACAATAAAAAAATAGAAGAGACAATTTTAAAATGGGCTAAGGATTTGAATAGACATTTATCCAAAGAGGATACAAAAAGGAAAGAATCCAGCCACAAAAGGCCACACTTTATATCATCCCTTAACAGAAAATGGCAAAATGGAGAAATCTATACTAACAGAAAGTAGGTTAGTGGTTGCCTAGAGGCAAGGCAACAGGTTTAGGTTTCCTTTTGAAGTGATAAGATGTTCTAAACTTAGATTGTGATGATGACTGCACAGCTCTGTGGATATACTAAAAACTCCTTGAATTGTGCACTCTAAATATTGTATGAATTTTATGGTATGTGAATCATATCTCAATACAGACAAAAAAAAAAAAAAAAAACCCTTAACGATGTTACAACTGAACACTTAACTTCTTGTTCCCTCAAACCCAAACCTGTTTCTCTTACAATTTCTCCATAGTTGTCCAGGACAATAGCATAAAAGTCATTCTTGACTCTTCTTTATACATCCTCCACATTTAATCCATCTATAAATCCAGTTCTTGTTACCTCAAACTATATCCCAGTTCTGACAACCTCACATCTTCCAAGCTCCAGTCTAAGTCACCATCATCTGTGTTCCCATACAAATGCCTTCTAACTGGCATTTCAGCTTCTATATTAATCTTTATGAATATTTCCTCATGATAGCTAGCTGACATTTTGAAAACTGTAGATCAGACCATATCATCTCTGCTTAAAATTCTCTAATAAATTTCTGTTACCTTTAAAGAAAATTCAATCTCTTTTCTGTAGCCCACCAGTCCCTAGTGCTGCCTTCCTCAGAATTCACTATGTGCCCTCTGAACGTTGCCTTGAACAGGCCAAATTTGTTTCTACCTCATGACCTTTGCACTTACTACTCCTTTTGGCTCTCATGACTGGTCCATGTCATCACTCAAGTCTCAGCTCAAAAGTCTTCACCTGGGCTTCCTAAAATAGCACTGTCTCTCAATGACTATCCTGTTATCTTCTTTTACTTTCTTTAAAGATTTTTTATTTTTATTTATTTTTAGAAAGAAGGTAAGGGAGAGAGAAAGAGAGGAAGAGAAACATCAACTGTCTGCCTCTCACACACCTGCAATCCAGGACCTGGCACACAACCCAGGCATGTGCCCTGACCAGAAATCAAACTGGTGACCCTTGGGTTCACAGGCTGGGGTGCAACCCACTGTGCCACATGAGCCAGGGCCTATTTTACTTTCTTAATAACACTTCTAACTAGCTGAGATTATCTCAATTATTTCCTTTTTACTGTGGTAAGAAACATAAAACATAAAATTTACCACCCTAATCATTTTAAGTATACAGTACAGTTTAATTACAAGCACACTGTTGTGTAACAGCACTCTAGAACATTTTGATCTTGCAAAACTGAAATCCTATAGTCATTGAATAACAACTTCTTTTTCCTCCTCTCCCCAGTCCCTGGAAACCACCATTCTTCTTTCTGTTTCTATGATTTTGTCTACTCTAGGACCTCATAAATGGGAAATCATGCAGCATTTGTCTTTTTGTGATTGACTTATTTCACTTAGTATAATGTCCTCCTGGTTCATCCATGTCATCCATTGTTAAGGCTGAACAATATTTCATATATATGTGTAGTGTATATATATGTGTGTATATACGTACATATATATATATTTTACATTTTCTTTCTTTGTTGATCTGATTATTATCTGGACTGTAAGCACCATGAAAGCAGAGACACTGTCTACCTTGCTCATTGCTGTATCTTCTCCACCTAGAACAGTTAAAGAAAGTTCCATAAGACTTCTGGTCAGGAAGGAGGCATGCTTCACTTCCTTGAGCAACCACAAAAAGAATTACAACTAAATCTCAAAACAACACCCAGAACTGTCAGAAAATGAACTGTATGTAAGTCTGACAACAAAAGATTTTAAAAAGTCACATTCATCCAGACAGGTAGGAAGGGCAGAGACAGAGAGATTGGCAGAGAGGTGCTGTGTGGTGTGGAGAGGCATTGGCAGTGGCAGAAAGGGCATGGGTGGTCCCACATTCACATGTGGTGGGTAAAAATCAAGAGGGATAAAGAGGGATGCCTTCGGAATGAGCAATCCCAGCCCCAGGCCAGACCACACAGCTCAGGGTTCCAATGCTGGGAAGATAAGTCCCCATAACTTCTGGCTATAAAAACCAGTGGGGGTTGTGGCAGCAGAAAAAACTGCTGGATTTTCAGGAAATTCCACTTAAAAGGCCCACACTGTCTTAAACATAAGCAAACTCACCTACTCTGGGATTCAACATCAGGGCAACAGCTGGAAGGACACCTGTCACATATGAGGAGTGGGTGAGGTGACTGGAAATGGGGTGAGTGCTGCGAAAACCTCCAGAAGCCAGGCAGCAGCATTTTCCCCTCTCCAAGGTCTCCCTACACACACAGCCACAAAGCAGTAAAGCTGGTTGTCCCACCCTGGCAATTACCTAAGGTTCTGCCCCATACAATTTACAGGTGCCTGTTCTACATAGGCCATGCTACTAAGACAGGGAGTCAAAACAGCTCTACCTAATGCACAGAAGCAATACACAGGGAGGCTGCCAAAACGAATAGTCACAGAAACATAGCCCAAATGAAAGAACAGAACAAAAGCCCAGCAAAAGAACTAAATGAAATGGAGACAGCCAACCTATCAGATGCAGAGTTCAAAACACTGGTGACATGGAGGCTCAGAGAATTCATTGAGAACACCAACAACATAAATGAAGAAATGAAGGATACACTAAGTGAAATAAAGCAAAATCTAGGAGAGAGGGAAGATGGCGGAATGGTAGGAGGGAGCAGATTCCACTTCTCCCTACACATGGGAGAAAAACCTAGCCAATCTACGGAGGAACAGAGCAAATAGCAAACAGTACCACAGCATATATGAAAATAGGAGATCAAAATCTGTAACGGACATTGAAAAACCAGATGGTAGGGAGAGTACTTCAGGACAATAAGAGCCCAGGGATCAGCACAGAGACCGGGGGGCTGAAGCCCCGGGCCCAGTGCTTGCCAGGGCTGCCACAGGATTCTAGGGAGGGAGCCAGGTCAACCGCTCCCCGCCCCAGCCAAACAAGGTTTCAGCAGCAATGGGAGAGACCTGGTTTCTTCAAGTCACAGAGAGGGGAGTTAAGGTCTGAGTGGCAAACATGCTGGAGCTGTGAGCACTCACACATAGCCCTGGGAGGAGTGAATGCGGGAGCCCACGTGATCAGAGGCGTCAAAGCGACCGAAGGCACCCACAACTGGAGGAGGGGGCTTTGTGGAAGACCCAGAGCCCATGCCAGGAACCCAGGGAGTGCAAGTGATCCATGGGAAGCCCGGAGCTAATGCCCATGAACTTAGGGTGAGCATACACAAAGCAGGACATGCGTAACAAACACCTGTAAACTCAGGGTTGGCACACACCCCAAGGGAGACCAGAATTCAAACCCATAAACTCAGGAAAGCGCACACTCCCCAGGAAGCTCAGAACCCACGCCCGGAGGCATTCTAAGAAGCGGCACTGTGCTAGCCCTGAGGTGAGTAGCCCAAAGCTGAATGAATGCTGAACAGCGAGAAAAGCAATATCATTGCCCCTCAGCCCATTGTAGCCAGCAAGACCAGAAAAAACAGCTTGACAACCTTGAAACCAGCAAGAGGGTTTATATATATTTTTTTAATATATTTTTATTTTTTATCCCTCAATTCTTTTTCCTGCCCTTTCCTTCTTTCCTGTTTTATTCCTTCTTCCTTTCTTTCCAATTTTATCTCCTCCTCCTTGTCTTTTTCTTTTTTCATTTTTTCTCTTTTCTCTTTTTAAATACCACAAGTGAGGCAGAAAAAAAAAACAGAACTGTGAAAAAAGCAAAGTTAGACCCAAAGAGAGGGCATCCCAACAGCTGATCAGCTGATACAGTGGAAGCTGTGAACACCAGGATATGTGAAGGAGACTGCACCACTGAATCTCACAGGTATTCTACCACAGAAGTTCACACCATAAACCCAGGGAGCCAGAACAGATCAATTGAAGAAGCTGAGCCTAACAAGAAGAGTCTCACAAACAATGGGAAGACAAAGAAACAATGGCCAAATGAAAGGAAAGGAGGAAGTACCAGAAAGAATGCTAAATGAACTGGAGACAATTCAACTATCAGATATTAAGTTCAAAGCAATGGTTGTCAGGAAGCTCCATGACCTCTCAATAATCTGCCAGAAACTACAGGGAAGCTACGATGAACTCACTGCAAACTATATCAACATCATAAAGGAAATAGAAAGTATCAACAAGAGCCAAGAGGAAATGAAGAATACAATTTCTGAACTGAAGAACAGAGTGGAAGGAATGAAAAGCAGAATCAATGAAGCAGAAGATCGGATCAGACAGTTGGAGGACAAAGTCAAAAAAACACCCAGAAAGATCAAGAAAAGGAAAAAGAGGCACAGAAAGAATGAAGAGGGATTAAGGGAAAGCCAAGAAAATATGACACTTAATAATATCTGTATAGTAGGGATACTAGGAGAAAAAGAAGAGCAAGGGATAGAAAACCTATTTGAAAAAGTAATGATGGAAAACATCCCTAATTTGATGAGAAAAAAAGTCACACAAATCCAGGAAACACAGAGAGTCCCATTCAAAAAGAACCCAGAGAGGCCCCCATCAAGACACATCATAATTAAAATGGCAAAATTCCAAGACAAAGAGAGAATCTTAAAGGCAGCAAGGGAGAAAAAGGAAGTAACATACAAGGGAGCCCCAATAACGTTAGCAGATGACTTCTCAATGGAAACACTCCAAGCCAGAAGAGAATGGCAAGAAACATTCCAAGTAATGAGAACCAAAGGCCTGCAAACAAGGCTATTTTAACCAGCAAGGCTCTCAATCAAGATAGAAGAGCAAATACAGAGCTTCCCAGACAAAAGATGTCTGAAAGAATACACCTCCACCAAACCAGCTCTGCAAGAGATGCTAAAGGGACTGCTTTAGGGAAGGGAAGAAAAAGAGAGAGAGAGAAAGAGAGAGAAACACAGGTATGAAAATGACAATGAGTAAGTAGCAATCAATAATAACCTTAAATGTAAATGGATTAAATGTTCCAATCAAAAGACATAGAATAGCTGAATGGATAAGAAAGCATGACCTACACATATGCTGCCTACAAGAGACCCACCTCAGGACAAAAGACCTACACAGACTCAAAGTGAAGGGCTGGAAACAAATTTTCCAAGAAAACAGACAGGGAAAAAAAGCCGGGGTAGCAATACTCATATCAGACAAAATAGACTTCAAAAGAAGAGCCATAAAGAGAGACCCAGAAGGTCACTTCATAATACTCAAGGGAAGAATCCACCAGGAAGACATAAACATTGTAAATATATATGCACCAACATAGGAGCACCCAAATACATAAAGAAAATCTTAGAGGACTTTGAGAAATATATTGAGAGCAACACAATTATAGTAGAGGATTTTAACACCCCACTGTCAAAATTGGACAGATCTTCCAAATAAAATAGCAACAAAGATACTGTGGCATTGAACAATACTCTAGATGAAATGGACTTAACTGATATATATAGAGCCCTTCATCCTAAAGAAACTAAATACACATTCTTTTCTAATGCACATGGAACATCCTCAAAGACAGACCACATGATAGGACACAAAACAAGCCTCAACAAATTCAAGAAAATTGAAATAATACCAAGCATTTTCTCCGACCACAAGGGACTGAAACTAGAAATCAACCCCAAGGGGAAAAACCCAAAACACTCAAAATCATGGAGATTGAATAGCATGTTATTAAACAATGAGTGGGTCAAGAATGAAACTAGGGAGGAAATCAAAAAGTTCCTGGAAATAAACAAAAATGAACTCACAATGACCCAAAACCTATGGGACACAGTGAAGGCAGTCCTCAGAGGGAAGTTCATAGTGATACAAGCCTACCTAAAAAACATAGAAACATTTCAAACAAACATCCTTACCCTATGCCTACAATAACTCAAGGAACAACAACAAAGACAGCCCAGAGCAAGTAGAAGGAAGGAAATAACCAAGATCAGAGCAGAATTAAATGACATAGAGACTAAAAGCACAGTTCTAAGGATCAATGAATCCAGGAGCTGGTTCCTTGAAAAGATAAACAAAATTGACAAACCTTTAAGCAGGCTCATCAAAAATAAAAGAGAGAGGACCCAAACAAACACAATGAGAAATGAAAAAGGAGAGATAATAATTGACACCACAGAAATACAAAGGATTGTAAGAAATTACTATGAAGAACAGGTATGGCAAGACATTTGAAAACCTAGGTGAAATGGACAAGTTTCTAGAAAAATAGAATCTTCCAAAACTCAATGAAGAAGAAGCAGAAAGCCTAAACAGACCAATAACAGCAGATGAAATTGAAGCAGTAATCAAAAAACTCCCAACACACAAAAGCCCGGGACCAGATGGTTTCACAGGAGAATTTTACAAAGCATTTAAGAGCTAAACCCTATCCTTCACAGACTATTTGAAAAAATCCAAAATGATGGAAGACTCCCAAACTCTTTTTATGAGGCCAGCATCATCCTAATCCCAAAACCAGATAAAGGCACAGCAAAGAAAGAAAACTTCAGGTCAACGTCACTGATGTACATAGATGCTAAAATCCTCAAAAAAATATTGGCAAACTGCATCCAACAAGACATTAAATAGATCACACACCATGACCAAGTGGAATTCATCCCAGGGATGCAAGAACGGTTCAATATTCACAAATTAGTAAATGTAATATATCACATAAACAAAAAACAAAGACAAAAATCACATCATCATATCAATAGATGAGGAAAAGGCATTTGATAAGGTACAACACCCATTTATGATAAAAATACTCAGCAAAGTGGGAATAGAGGGAGCATTCCTCAACATAATAAAGGCAATATATGAGAGACCTACAGCCAACATCATACTCAACAGGCAAAAACTAAAATGTTTGTCCACTTTCACCACTTCTATTCAATATAGTATTGGAAGTATTGGCCACAGCGATTAGACAAGAAAAGGAAATAAAAGGCATCCAAATTGGAAAGGAAGAAACAAAACTATCATTGTTTGCAGATGACATGATAGTGTACATAGAAAATGTTTTAGACTTAGCCAAAAAGCTGCTTGACCTAATAAATGAATTTGGCCAAATAGCTGGATACAAAGTCAATATCCAGAAATCAAAGGCATTTTTGTATACCAACAATGAAACAGCAGAAGCAGAAGTCAAGGAAAACATCCCATTTGATATAGCAAAAAGAAAAATTAAATACTTAGGAGTAAACTTAACCAAGGAGGTAAAAGACCTGTATGCAGAAAACTACACAACACTGAAGAAAGAAATCAAGGAAGACAAAGACAAATGGAAACATATACTGTGTTCATGGATTGGAAGAATTAACATCATCAAAATGTCCATACTACCCAAAGCAATTTACAGATTCAATGCAATACCTATGAAAATACCAATGGCATATTTTACATATATAGAACAAACACTCCAAAAATTTAATGGAACTATAAACCATCCTGAATATCTGCTGCAATTTTGAGAAAGAAGAGTAAAATAGTAGGGATCACAATACCTGATACCAAACAGTATTACAAGGCCACTGTACTGAAAACAGCATGGTACTGGCATAAAAACAGGTGCATGGACCAGTGGAATAGAACAGAGAGCCCAGAAATAAACCCAAGTCTCTATGGTCAATTAACATTTGACAAAGCGGGTAGCAACATAAAATGGAGTGAAAATAGCCTCTTCAATAAGTGGTGTTGGGAGAACTGGACAGCTACTTGCAAAAAAAAAAAAAATGCAACTCGAGCACCAACTTACACCATGCACAAAAATAAATTCAAGGTGGAAAAAAGATTTAAATATAAGCCGTGACACCATTAAAGTCCTAGAGGAGAACATAGGAAGGAAAATCTCAGATATTTCATGCAGCAACATTTTTACTGGTATGTCCCCTAAAGCAAGGGACATAAAGGAAAGAATAAGCAAATGGAATCTCATCAAAATAAAAAGTTTCTGCATGGCTAAAGAAAACAGTATTAAAATAAAAAGGGAACCAACCATATGGGAAAACATATTTGCCAATGATACCTCAGACAAGGGTGTAATCTCCAAAATATGTAAAGAACTCACATGACTCCACTCTAAGAAGACAAGCAACCCAATGAAAAAATAGGCAAAGGACTTGGACAGACAATTCTCCAAGGAGGACACACAGAGGATCCAGAGACACATGAAAAGACATTCAGTATTGCTAGCTATCAGAGAGATGCAAATTAAAACCACAATAAGATACCACTTCACACCAGTCAGAATGGCCATCATAAACAAAGGAACAAACAACAAGTGTTGGAGAGGCTGTGGAGAAAAGGGGACCCTAGTGCACTGTTGGTGGGATTGCAGACTGGTCCAACCACTATGGAAAGCACTATGGAATTTTCTAAGAAAAGTAAAAATGGATCTGCCTTTTGACCCAGAAATTCCACTGCTAGGATTATATCCTGAGAATCCTAAAACACCAATCCAAGAGAACCTATGCACCCCAATGTTCATAGCAGCACAATTTACAATAGCCAAGTGTTGGAAGCAACCTAGGTGCCTATCAGTAAATGAATGGATCAAAAAAATATGGTACATTTACACAAAGGAATTGTGTCTCAATTTCCAGACTTTATCCCGGAGGCAATGAAACAATGAAAAGTTTTTATCTTGAAAACATATTGGTAAAGATCATTTACTGACTTTGAGAGTTCCAGCCAAGACAGAGGTGTAAGTAGAAACCATTTGCTTCCTTGCACAACCAAAAGGAAGTTAATTATCAATCTAAAATCAATAAACATCCAGAAGTGCCAGAAAATCACACTGCATGGAACTCTGACAATCAAGGAATTAAGGAAATAGTCACCCAGAACAACCAGACTGGTAAGGAAGCAAATGGAGAGAAGTAGCAACGAGGCAGTGGACCATGTGGACAGGGTGGGCTGAACAGGAAAGGGGACTCAGAGCTGACTGTGGACTACAGCAGTTGCTGCAATGGGAGAAAATCCCAGTTTCACATGAGAGTTCGTTGGAAAGTGGGCTAGAGATGAGCAGGCCAGCTGCATTTTTCCCTCTCTGTCCCCTCTCCCACAGGCAGCACTACAGAGCAGCAAGGAGGGTTGCCCTGCCATGGTGAATACCTAAGGCCTCACCCCCTTACAACTTAGCAGGGGCCCCAAATAAACAAGTAGGGCCCAAATGAAAGAACAGAGCAAAATGTCAGAAAAAGAGTTAATCAATGAGAAGATAGCCAACCTATCTGATGGAGAATTGAAAGCCCTGATAATCAAAATGCTCACAGAACTGATTGAGCTTGGTCGAAAAATGAAAAAAAAAAAATGAAAGATACCCAAAATGAAATAAAGCAAAATATTCAGGGAACCAACAGTGATGGGAAAGAAACCAGGACTCAGAGCAATGATTTGGAACAAAAGGAAGAAATAAACATCCAACTGGAACAGAATGAAGAAACAAGAATTAAAAAAAAAATGAGGAGAGGCTTAGGAACCTCTCGGACAACTTGAAATGTTCCAGTATCCAAATTGTAGGTGTACCAGAAGGAGAAAAACAACAGCAAGAAATTGAAAACTTATTGGAACAAATAATGAAGGAGAACTTCCCCAATCTGGCAAAGGAAATAGACTTCCAAGAAGTCCAGGAAGCCCAGAGAGTCCCAAAGAAGTTGAATCCAAGGAGGAACACACCAAGGCATGTCATCATTAAGCTACCCAAGATTAAAGATAAAGAGAGAATCTTAAAAGCATCAAGAGAAAAGGTGACAGTTACCTACAAAGGAGTTCTCATAAGGCTATTAGCTGATTTCTCAAAAGAAACCTTACAAGCAAGAAGGGGCTGGAAAGAAGTATTCAAAGTCCTGAAAGGCAAGGACCTACATCCAAGATTACTCTATCCAGCAAAGCTATCATTTGGAATGGAAGGGCAGATAAAGTACTTCACAGATAAGGTCAAGCTAAAGGAGTTCATCATCACCAAGCCCTTATTATATGAAATGTTAAAGGGACTTACCTAAGAAAAAGATCAAAAATGTGAATATTAAAATGACAACAAACTCACAACTAGCAACAAATGAACCTAAAAAAATGAAAAACAATGAAAACAAAAGCTAAGCAAACAACTAGAAGAGGAACAGAATCAGAGAAATGGAGATCACATGGAGGGTTTTCAGTGAGGAGGGGGAGGGGAGAAATAGGGGGGAAAAGGTACAGGGAAGTAGGAATATAATTGGTAGACATAAAATATACAGGGAGAGGTCAAAAATGGTATAGGAAACAGAGAACACAAAGAACTTATATGTGCAACCCATGGACATGCACTAAGTGGGGGGAAATGCTGGAGAGTTGGGGAGTCAGGGCAGAGTGGGGATGAAGGGGGAAAAATTGGGAAAATTGTAATAGTGTAATCAATAAAATATACTTAAAAAGATTGGTTACTGAACATCTTGTATATGCTACATATTCTGGAATACATTATCTCATTTAAAACTATAACAACCCTATTATTATCTTAAGTTTCCTGGAAAATGTTTTGAATAAACAAGTAACAAGTAAAGACAGTTCAGACTATAGAATAAGAGTATTTGTTTATTTATTTATTTATTTATTTATCCTCACCCAAGGATATATTTATTGATTTTAGAGGAAGAGGGGCATGAGAGAGAGAGAAAGAGAGACAGAGAGAGAGAAATATCGACCAGAGGCTTCCCATGTGCACTCCAACCCACAACCTAGACATGTATGTGCCCTGAGTGGGAACTGAACCCTCAGCCTTTTGCTGTATGGGACAGTGCACCAACCAACTGAGCAAACTGGCTAGGGTAAAAGTATTTAGATAGTTTATTTTAATATTTAAGCATTTAATTTTTCAAAAGAAAAATAATAATATAAGGTAACAGATTGTGAACAAAGGGGGGACAAAAAGGAAACACTGTTCCAAAATTTCTAACCAGGGTATCAGTTGATTGGGAAAGTACAAAATTTGGTTTGTAATAGAGAACAAAGTTTTAGCAGAAGACCTAAATAGAAAAGTTCTGTAAATATACCAAAAAAATGAGGCACTGAAGTATTCACAAAAGATCTAAGCTGGAGATGAGCATTTGAGTATTTTTTTTCCATAGAATGATGTAATTTTTAAAAAGAATTCATAGCTTAGAAAAATTTAAAGGTTGCCTCCTTTTATTATAACAAAAGCAGACTGTAGCTTACTCCCAATAATTCTACAAAGTTCTATCCATGTGAGCTTCAACTTTAGGCTCAGCATCTAGCATCACTTGGTTGGAGACACACACAGAGGAAGGAAGTAACACAGAATGAGATCAGGTAAACAAGGAAGAGGGAGTAGAATTGTTTGGTTTAAAGTAATAGTTTTACAAGGCCACACTCACTCTTTTGCCCCAAGTTTACTTCTAAATTTTCCAAAACCAAACAAATAAAGCAGATGTGTTCAGGCGACCACAAACCAGGCTGTCATGGAAACCTTCAATTGTGTTTCAAATAGTAGAACCTGAAGTCTAAAAAGTGTAATCTTTCTGTTTTTCTGATCATCATTACTTTTCTTCATACTTTTGCATATCTGCTACCCCTAGGACTTTGTTTCATACTTGTGTTCACATCCAGTTAAATGCTAATTATTCTTCAACACCATCTTTTGGGTTTTCTTCCCTAAATTATTATAGTATTGCATTGGGGAACTTTAAGTTTCAAGGAAGTTGTCAAAAGGCTTAACAGGGGAGATAAAAATAAAGAATAAGCTTTGTCAAATCCAGCTTCCCATTTGTTTTTCCAAAATTAACTTTAGTTCTATGTGAATATATTTGAATACATAAAACTTTTTTATCTATTTATTATTTACCAGTGTGATGAAAGTTTGAGTGCACACAAGCCCACAGCACAATGCACACTTCATTTAATCAATACCTTTTCAACCACTCCCTGTGCACTAGGCACTACACTGTTATTCCATAAACAATCTTTTTCTTCCTTATATTAATATGTAGTTAATCATTCTTAAATAATACTTATGCTTTCTCCCCAAAACCAGTTTTGCTACTAAAAATAAGACTAACATCATTAATCCAGCTATGATTCTTAATAATGTTCTATTACTAAAACTTTGTTGTCTTGCCAAAGTTGGTTTCCCTTCAAAGTTTAATAATCACCTACCAAGTGCTAGGTACTGGCCTCATACAGGCTAATTCCAAAGTCTGAGGTATTCAGCATTTTTCCTACAAGACTTGCACATGGGCCATATTACAAAGTAGCTCTAATCTACTTTTTCAACCACCTTTTATTTCCCTACATACTCATGGGCTGTCTATTCCATCCATATATAACTATTCCCCAAATTTTTGTGCAATTAAGTCAAAAAAGCCAATAAGCTATATTAACATTTTATATTGATCAGAGAGATTAAATTTTACTGACTTAATTATTTAAGTTATCAGAGCAACACCTCTTCTTGGAGAATCCATCACTTGAGGATCTCAAGGCACTTTATAAACC
>PVKU01008365.1:0-74902 GCA_004027475.1 Anoura caudifer
AGAGATTTCTGTGTTAGCTTGTCGGTCACTATGGGCTGCCAACACTGTGGAAAGCTTCCAAGATTAACAACGCACACTCTACTTGACCCCCACCCAGTAGTAAGGAGGATAAACTATGGTGCCAGGATGGAATTTAACTGTTGTAGGAAGGAAGCTTTTTGCTCTTAATGAAAAGACACAGGCATTTTATTTGCTAGAAAGTAATTGCAGCAACCCGAAAGACACAAACACAGTTTGTTTAAACTACAGAAAGAGTTAACTTAATTAGTTTGGGAACAGGAAATTTTGATGATTCTAATAAAAAGCACTCTTTCCTGTTCTCCGGTGCATAAATCAGCCTGCACTGCTTTCCCTTAGTGTACTTGTCAGCTGCAACCCCCTCATGTTGCTGACCCTCATTAATTAATAATTGTATGTCATGGATAAGATGAGTATCTAAGTCAGCCTCTTTGTCAGGCAGATTTAGGATCCATTAAGGTATATTTAACCCTGAGTGGGGAAGAGAAATAATTAGGATCGATGAGCTGGAAACCAAGCACCTTGGAATAGTCCGTTTGCAGTTGTCTGGGAAAAGATAGCTGGGCTGCATTTGAAATGTGCAGACATTCTTTCTTGTTACAGGGGAAAAAACGTTAACTTCTTTATATGGCAAAGGCATCAATTTTTAATACCGCTATATATTCAGTGCGTCTTGCATGTAACTACATCACTCTTTTTAGGAAGAAGCAGCCTGGTAGGTAAAACTACATATTCAATTATGTATAACTTGGTTTCTTTATGATATATATTTTTAATTACCTTTGTCTGTTTGGTGCTCAGAAGGTTGACTTGGGCTCTCTCCAGAGTCCTGTTAGCCAAATGACCCATTTCAGGTTATGGGTCCTCTCCTCCCCCTGGCAGGACAAACGGCAAGCACTTTATTCACGCACTGGTCTTCAGTTTAATTCTCATCCTCCTCTACACCTAGTACCTCTCCACCCCTCCCCAGCTCCTTCTAGCCAGATCCTTTTTTGTTCTACCTGCTTTTCTACTTCTCCTTTTGCTTGCTCATTTCCATACTCACCACACCTTTTCTTTTAACCGGGTTTTCTACCAAGCTGCCTCACATGTCTCTCTATATTCAAAATCTCCTCGTATTTAAAAATCTTGCAGGGTGCAGAAATATTATTTGACTGTATTTATGCTTCTACTTATATGTATATATAAAATATATTAAAATAGGTAGGCAGCATCTATTGTAAAAATTAGACTGGAAATTTTCTTTTTAATAATAAAATAGAACTTTAAATCAACAGTAGACTGCACAAACTTGTATTGATTTTCAATTTTCCTATTGTCATATCACCAAAACAATGTTTATACAGTGTGTTCAAGATTTCTTGTGTATATCAGTTTTTCAAGAAATCAGGTCATACCAATGATGCTTATTTTTTTAGGTGACAAGTTATAGCCAACATTCTTTGAGAACCTGAGGGAACTTGATATCCCTATGAAAATCAGATATAATTAACCTAGCATTACTTCTTTAGATTCACCCATTTGAAAAGATAAAATAGAAATTAAAGATAATTAGGTAGCAACTGAACCAGGCATGACTAATGGAAAGTCAAAGAAAAAAATGAGAAAAAGAGAAAAGCACTATTAATGTGTTTGTGTGGCTTTGTCCCTATAAATTAAAGGGTGATTTTCCTCAGGTTTACTGACTTTCCTTCTCTTATGCTGCATATAGAAAGATGAGGAAGAATAGTGATATTAAATTTTTGGACAAATGAACAAATGAACAGACTATACAAGATCATTCAAATGGAAAACCATGATGCCCCATGAATCGCTGCGCACCCTTACTTATCAGCTCCTCAAGGATAAAGAACAAACAATCATCCCTTCCAGCAGTCTTGGTATTTTCCCCATTAGAGACATTCATCTATTCATCAGTCAAGGCAGTATACATCTTGAAGCATGTCAGTTTTTAAAATGTACTTACGTGGAAGGACCCTAGGATGAGATGTTTCAACTTAAGCATCTCTTATTAGCAAGTTAGTTTAAAATTGTTCACTAAATTACCTTGGAAGCCCCTAAGTTACCACCAGAAAGAGTAACAAATCAAGACTTGATGCCAAGATGGCAGCAAGAATCACTGACCTATGAATGAAGCCGTAGAAAAACTGCCACTTGAGAACGTGGCATTGAGTGTGAGAGTGGCATTTGGGAAACACGCCAGGAGTTGGGATAAAAGTCCACTGCGAGTTTTGCAGCACAGGGATTTTTATCACCCCATCATCATCAGCTCATATCCCTATGTTCTCTATTCTTTTTTCTTCTCTTCGTCCCTAGGTTTTGTTTTAATTACTGTTAAAACTCCAAGTTTTCCTTCATAAATCATTTTAATGAATGCACAACAGAAAATTATTTTAAGAAGTAAAAACTGCACAATTATTCTACTCAATTAAATAATAGTAACATAATAATAAAGGAATGTTTTTCATTTGCACCAAATTTTTGATAGAGTAAATATATCATTTCTGGAAAAAGCAGATTATTAATGTAAACCAATGTATGAGAAATTATGCTTCTCGGTGTCTTGTATAAGTAGTATAAAAATGCTACCTTTGTATTAAAGGCAGGTATTCATTTAGTCACGCATTCAAAAGTATTTATCAAGAGCCCATCCAGGGACAGAACTCACTTAGGTGTTGTGAGTAAAGAGTACAAAAGTAACTAGTGTCCTGCTCTCATGAAACTTAAATTCTACTGAGCTAGACAGAAAATAGCAAGTCAAAATTAAATAGATTGTTTCAAGTAGTGATAAATATTGGAAAGAAAATAAAAGAATAACATGACAGTGTCTAGATAAGAGTGAGCTGTTAGAAGAGGGGAATATTTAAAGGTTTGATGTGTGGAGCCAGCCTTGGGAAAATCTAGGAGTACTGGGGGACTGTGCTCACCAGAGACAGCAAGTGGCCTTGAGGCAGGAGCAGGACAACAAAGTATGTTCAAGGAAACAGAGGGCTCTTTGTGCTGGACTGGAGAGAGGGAGTGAAAAGACAGGAAGGAGCCAGTTACATCTGGCGGGCCCAGCGGTTCATGGTAAGGAAGTTTGAATTTTATTCTAAATTTAATAAGAAGCCATTGGGGATTTTTACTCAGTTTACATACAGTTTTTAACACCACAAAGTGGGATGACTCCTACTCTATTTTTATTTGCAATAATAAAAAAGGTCAAAATAATGGACTTAAAATATAATAGTTTGACAACCGTTTGTCATATATTTATTTAAACTACCTAGCTTTGTTCTTTCTTCCTGACTTTCTGTCTCTGCGTATTTTTGTTTCTGAGTGGAAAGTAATGGTGAGAAGTTTGGAAGAAAAGATTCTTTGGAGCAGCAGAAAAGTTGGAATTAAATTATTGGCATTGGGATAAATATTCTGATTTGGATTTCTTCCCTAACATTTTCTTTTCATTTCCAATGGGGGAAAAATGGAAGGCTTTTTCTGTAGAAAAGCCAAGTTTAATTTGCTTTCCCTGTAAATCCCACATTGCTACATTCAGGAAGTATGTCATTCTTGTATATTTTTCTCTCTTTGTGTTTTTGAACAAAGAGAAAATAGAAAGCAACTCTTACAAAGAAAAAGAAAATGTGGTAGTGGGGATAAATTAAGAAAGAAAAAATCTTTAAAATTAAAAGAAGACAGCCAGAAATATCTTCTTTTCCAATAATATTGGAAAGGCTACCAATCTTTTCAAATATTAATTGACCATTCATTTTCTCTCCCAACTTATGTTCATATTCTTTGCTCCTTTTTTTTAACAAAATCAGGTTTTGGCTTTATAAAAATGATTTGTGGGATACGTATGTGTTTGTGTGTATAGTTCAAGTGGCTCCCACAATAAGCCGGGTATCCCAAAATTCACATCTTTGAGTATGAGCCATCAAATCATGGTTGGTCCTGTTCTGGTGGTAGTTCATAACATTTTTCTTTAGGTTTCACCTTAGCCTTTTGGAACACCCCACTTGGAGCCCTGAGCTGCCGTGCAAGAACTCACACCACCCTGAAACTGCCGTGGTGGAAACATGTAGGGAGAGCATAGGGAAAGGTCCAAAAAATACATTGAGGTGTTCGTGGTACATGCTGCAGAAACAAACCATCCTGCCTACTGCTGCCTATAGTGCAAATTAGTGAGCAAAATAAGTTAATTTTGTTATTTTAAATCACTTTGGGGGTAATTTTTGAATTACATTATACAAATTATCTATCATCTTTCTAATTATTGTCTATCATCTATCATCTCTATTGCTCTGTAGCTACCTATCTACTATCCAGATAAATATATATACATATACATATTCTGAATATTAACATTTTATTTATATGGAGTACAAATTCTTTTACTATATTATATCACTTTTTCGTATTTTTTCAAGTTTCATGTAACATTTTCATTTTATACAAATTTGTGTTATTTTCTTTTGATTTTTGCTTTTTGTTTTTACAAATAAATTTTCTCTTATGCTGGTGATATAAAGATTGGCTTATATTCTATAATAGAAGTTTTCAGTTTTTGTTTTTTTTTTTACCTTTAGTGACTTAAATTTCTGGAAATTATTTTTTGAGTAGGGTATGATTTACTTTCATCTTTTTCATATGGATAAGTTTCATGTGAATAATTTTCCTCATGTGTTCATTAACTCACTCACATTTTTTTATCATTTATGGTCACCTTTTGTCTTGCTACTTGCATTATATATGAAACTGTTTTTGGCTGCTTATTTCATTTTATTTAGCCACCAGTGATGCAAATGTCTTCAGCATTCTGGTAACAGGATCCTTATATCTGGTAGAAGCAGTCTCATTTAATTCTGACTTCTGTCGGTTATTTTCTTCTATTTTTTTTTTTTTGGCTTCTTAAGTTCCTTCTCTTGAACTATAAAATTAGACAGTTAGTCAACATCTATAAAAACTGCTAGGATTTTTATCAGAATTCCGTTATTATTATAAATTAATGATGGAGATGAATGACACAACTGTTGTGTTTCCTAATCTATGACCCTGAAAATTCTCTTCACAACAGGGATGTTTGAAAATATCAGGGTTGAGGGAACATTGTGTTTTATTTTCTTGAGGTGATGCTGCATGACATGGCTACTATAAGAGACAATCTAATTCTGGGTGGAAAAGTGAATAGCATAAGCCTCAAAGTCTCTTTAATTTTACATTTCTAGGTAGTAAAATGAGTTCTGCAAATCAATGTTTGAATGTTATTTTAGCCCTTTCTAATTGTAAGTCTTTAAGAAAATTATTGCAATTTTCTGATCATCCTTTTATTATCTGGAAATTGGGGTTGGCCATACTTACTTCAAAGAATGCTTGGAAGAATCAACCAAAACTTAATGTGCTACCTGTTTCTCAGCCATTCAACACATTTTGTTCTCTTTTCTATCTCTGTAATAATTTGCAGTGCCCTAAGAGACAAAGATGTTCTTTATAATGAAATAATTGTCGCAAAATGTTTAACGGCAACCTTAAATCAATGTGATGGACTATCAAAATCATTTCTCAAATTTTACTTTAGAATATCTATGTTGCTGACATCTCAAGGCTAGGCCAGTTCAGATGGTTGCACAGGCAGGGTTTCTGAGGGAGGGGTCTTGTTTATAAAATGTCCATTTCAGACCACTCTTAAAGAGCTCTTCTCAGAAACTTGCTATGCAAATTCTATGGATTTAAAGCATGAGATAAAACTAAAGTACAGGAGAAGCTGTTTATCTGTTTTCTTTAGAATCATTATCTATTAATATATTTATAGAAACAAATGGAATAGCTACAAGCAACATTTTTTTAAAAACCATCATAATGAATACTATGAGTCTTTTGTAATTTTTCTAATTCAAGTGTATCAAAAGTCCAGAAATAGCAAAATTAAAACCTCTACATCAAGAGTTAGAGTTTATTGTACACATAAGAACAATTCATGAACTGGGAGCTTTTAACCAAAAACTGATAACAAACTCAGAGATGTAACATTATAGGATAGATTATAAAGTGAAAATTTGGAAGTTTTTAGCCTTTTCAATGATTGGCTATTACAAGCAGGTTTCCATGTGCCAGGGGATTGGTAAAAAGTGACTGTCGTATCATTTTCAGGAATTTTCTTCTATGATTATGAGACATTTATAAGATATAACATAAGTTGAACTTATGTTCATGAAATAGCTAGATTTAGTTTGGCTTGCACAGCTTAAATATGTTTTGTCTGTTTAGGGAATTCTTAAGTCAGGTCTTCTTTTGTATTTAATTTTAACAAGTGCATCGAGCTTGTCACCTTTGCCAGAACCACTTTCTCTACTGCTTTTCTCATATCTCTCTTTGCCCAAATCTTTATCTCTATCTATTTTTAAGGGAAAATAGATTAGTATTATTACACCAAAATTGTAAACACATTTCCTAATCATTTATTTCACAATATGCAGTTTCTTCTATTACACTAAATATTTATTGATGAATGGAATATTTCTGACATATAAAAATTGGTAGCTCTCATAATAAAAAATAAGATATCCAAAATTGGCAGTGTTTTCAATCTAATAACTTTAGGAAAAAGTGAAATCAAACTTATTAAGAACATTTTAAAAGATAACTCAGTAATACCTAGAAATCTTAAAACTCACATATCCCTGCAAAGCAATTCCACGCATGTCTACCATGGAGAAACTCTATGACACTGAGTATAGAAAATATGTACAAAAAAAGTTCATGGTAACATTCTTCTAATAGTGAAAGAGAGAAGGAAGGAAGGGAGGAAGGGAGGAAGGGAGGGAGGGAGGGAGGGAGGGAGGGAGGGAGGAAGGAAGGAAGGAAGGAAGGAAGGGAGGGAGGGAGGGAGGAAGGAAGGAAGAAAGTCACTTAACTGTCTCTAAGTAAGGACATTGATAAAAATAATTTCTGTTTACTAAATTTATATAATATCTCAGGTAAAATGAAGAAACTATATCAAATATATCAAGACAGTAATGTGCAAAAAACACAATGTTGCCTAAAATAAGTCACTTGATAAAGATTTAGCAAAATATTAATACATTAAACTTTCAAATATAAAATACTGCTATATAGTTGAAGAATAAAATATACATAGCAAAATTTCAAAAATTATTAACATATTGTAAGGTAATTTAGATTGTATCTATGAAAATATTTTTTTCAAGGCAAAGAAAATTACAAACCAAAAGGAAAGAATAAGAAAAGGAGAAAGGAATGGAAGGAGGGAGGGAAGGAAGAAGGGAGGAAGGAAGGAAAGGAGGAAAAAGCATTCTAGAGAATGCATAGTTATTCTAGTCTAACCAATCAAAGCAGGGGAACCTATGACCTCTGCCTCAATTTCTGAATGGTTCCTGAAGTTCAGCTATACCACTATTATTTTTGGTAGAGAAAGATTTAGTATTACAAAGTCAAAATAAAAACAAGCAAAAAACTGTGGTTCCTCTGAAGAAATGCCCCTGTCCCTGGCTTCTGGTGAAAGCAGAGCAGTGCCACTATCTGGTGGACTGCTGAAGACCAAATCTCTACGACTCAGGCTGTTCCTCTTGTTTCGCTGCTACCGTCGCTTCTGGGGTGATTCCTTAATGGAGACACAGTAGCTCTGTGAGCAAGAAAGGATACTTATCTCAGTGTGCTTTTGTATAAAATTGATGTCAGTTATTACAACACAATCATTCACCGAAGACGTTCTCCTGTCAGGTTAGGATGCTAGGGTCAGAAAGTGTTTATGATTAAAGGATGCAGACCCAGAATTTGATTTCCATTTTTACCCCAGTCTTTAATGGAGAGGCATCCCTCCTGCTCTCTTGTCGATTTCTCTTTCAGCAGTTTTATGACCTGTTCTTGGCATCTGGTCGCGTTAGAGACTGTTCTAGCCATCTGACACGCTATAATAACTTTGAAACTCTAACTTGGCTGACCAGCATCTCTATCAGTTCTCTCCAGAAGATTTTACTTGTATATAGAATATGTACATTAGCTCATCACTTGCCTAATAAATGTGTCAATTCCCATTATATATATGACATGGAGAGGAGATAACCTGTAAGTCCTATAAAGTCAAAATCTCCTGTTCTATAAACAAAAAGTACAATTAAAAGCAAGTATATTCATAAAGTCAAATATAAACCAAATAAAAATGATAGTATGTGAGGGTCCTTGAAAAAACAGTTCTTATAGTTATGTGTTTGTATGGGAGCGGTGGTCTTAGTTAAAATGCCATTGCTTTACATGAAAATGTAGTGATTATCGGTGTGTAAATATGTTTCAAATAATCCAACAACAAAGCAAAGCAACAAAAGACACAGAAATTGAGAAATTTGGGAGTATACATTAATAAAAACATCAGTGGCTTATGACTCCTCAGAATAAATTTCAGAAAATACAAAAATATGAAAAATATTTGTCAAATGGACTCATTATATGGAACCACAACCATAAAAATTTTAATACAGAAAAATCAGTTTTAAGAAAGTATAGTTGGTTCCATTTTTAGTTTTTTGAGAAAATTTCATATTGTTTTCCACAGTGGCTGGACCCATCTTTACTCCCACCAACAGTGCACTAGGGTTCCCTTTTCTCCACAGCTTTATCAGCACTAATTATTTGTTGATTCGTTAATAATGGCCATTCTGATCCAGCAATACCACTGCTGGGATTATACCTTAAGACTCCTGAAACACCAATTCAAAAGAACCTATGCACCCCAATATTCATAGCAGTATTATTTACAATAGCCAAGTGCTGGAAACAGCCTGAGTGCCCATTAGCAAGACTGGGTCAGAAAACTGTGGTACATTTACACAATGGAATACTATGCAGCAGAAAGAAAGGAGGAGCGCCTACTGTTCACAACAGCATGGATGGAACTGGAGAGCATCGTGCTAAGTGAAATAATCCAGGAAGTGAAAGACAAATACCATATGCTCTCACCTGTAAAAGGAACCTAATAAACAAAATAAACAAGTAAGCAAAATAAAACCAGAGGCATGGAAACAAGGAACAAACTGACAAGGACCAGAGGGGAAGAGGGAGGGGGATAGAGGAGGGAAGAAGGGGTAGGGCCTACTTAAAGAACAAGTGTAAATGACCCAGGGACAAGGACAACAGGGTGGAGATAGACTTGGGAGCTGGGGAGATGGAGGCCAGGGGAGAGCAAAAGAGAAAAATTGGGACAACTGTAGTAGAAAAACCATAAAAAAAGAGAAAGAATAGAAGATACAGTTGAAAAGGAAGTCAATAATAAAGTAAAAACAGCAATGAATGAATTATGATTTTATATATCCTTTATTTTTTACATTTTTACATAAATATGCTTGCAATATATATGATTTTGGTTAGTGATAAACTGAGGTAGCTTACAAAATACGCTAAAAGATTTTTATATTTCTTAACCAATAATACTTTTGCTAGATAATGTGAGCAGGCTCTTGGATCTGAGTTTTATTAAATATATTTTAGACTATTTTAATTAAGCATCCTTTGCTGAAATTAGGTTATTTTCAAGCTCACCTAGCAGATTTGTGTGTAATCTATTTGCACACTTCGGTCCTTTTAGTTAAGCCTGCCTCTCTGTTAGGTCTGTGCTTGGTTTGAGGTGTGTGGGTTGTCATACTTTCCTGTGGGTGTCTTTGTTTTTACAGAAATGATAAACCCTTTGCCACTCTGTCAGGTCTGGTTGAAATTAGCCTCTGGGATCAAAAGTTATTAGCGGAAAAAGATAGGGCAGACTGACATAGTGATTTTATAATTCTATTGTCCTAGGAAAGTAGGCTAATGAGGGTTGACTGGTGCAAATAAAAATGATCATGAAATGCTCCAGGCACCACACCTCTATAAATAGCGAGAGATACATCCTATGAAACCTCTACTGCTGCCACTGATGCTGGGCTGCGAGGGTGAACCCCTCCCAGTGAGAAAGGACAAGGAGACAATTCTCCTGTTCTCTGCCCTCCCAATTTCTTTGACATTGAAATGATCTTCACCATTGTTTTTACAAAGGGAAGTGATATACACTTAAATCATATTCTTTTTCTGTTGTTCCCTTGTATAATTCAATATTCTTGTTTCCCTTATATATGAACAACTCAGCAATAAAGTTGCTTGAGTGACCCCCATCTGGTGAAGGCAATGTTGGAAAGGTGCCTGGAGTGAATGAGATAACCTCTGATAACCAGCAATCTTCAGTACCCATGAACGATGCCACGTGTGGGAGCGGCTAAGGCCCAGTGAGACTCCCCCCATTCATAGCACATGGTATTCAGAGGTGTTTTCATTCAAGTTCCCAGGACTCTTCGAATTTTATTAACAAATCAAATGTATTTTATGAGAAGATACTGATAGCACAGTATAAGGTCCTGGAAAGCAAAGATACAGAATTCCAGTGGGAGGAAAAAACAAAATATTCATTGAAAAGAATTAACTTCCATGGCTTTACAGGAACTTCATAGAAAGTGGGCAACGCAAGTCAATGGGAAATATGGATTGTTGGGCAGACGGTGGTGGGAAACTGGTTCATTACTTAGAGAAAACTCTGATACCCATCTAATATTACATAAAATTATATTTGATATGAATTACAGATTTAAATTATATTATGTATATCTATGTCTGTTACTAACAAAAAGTTAACACAAAATATATATAACATACATTTTTGTATATGACAAAAATATAAACAAATATCTTTTTAAATTAGGAGTGTGGAAGAATTTAAAAAACACTAAACAAAATTGGATAAATTTAACCATATTCAAAAATTAATCATTTTGATCACTATGTTTTTATGACTGAAGGCTCTTATTTGGCTCAGTCATCCTGCTTTGACATGTTCTAACAACTCTAGCTCTCTAACACACCTGTTCCGGTGTCTCGGTCAAGTTCCCCAGAAAGCCATGGTGTTCTAATGTATTTCATACATTATTCTAATTGCTTCCTAAAGTGAAGGCACCATGTATTTATAGGCATTAGGGGAATAAATAGAACACACTGGACAAATTTAAAGGATGCATATATACTGAGAGAAGATATTTGAAATGCCTGGAATCCGTAAGAGAATAGTGTCTGGAATTGTCACTGTACATTTGCAAATCAACTAGTTAAACTTTAAAAAATAAATTTCAAAACACAAACACACATGTTATTTTTAATTTATCCATGTTAATGAATATTCAGATAGGGACAGGACAATTTAAAGATTTTAGGCAAGCTATAACTAGAAAACTGGATAATGGGAAGTATTACTGGAGTAAGGAGCTTTACACCAAGTTGGTGGGATTGGTGTACCCAGGACAAGGAGCTTCATGCTCTATCAGGTAGCAATTGCACTCTGGCTAAATCGAACAAGACTCAGTGAACGTCCTTGTGCGTGTCCCCATGGTCTGTAAGGGTTACGGACATTCATTGCCATCTCGTTCATGGTGGTAAGGAGATGAAATCAAGGCATCCATGTGTAGAGAAGTGGTGAGATAATACAGGATGGGGAAAATAGATTTACAGTTGTTTTACAGGAAATAACACAAGAATTAATAAATATAACACAAGAATTCACTGTGTTTTGCACACTCAGAGTTGTAAACCTATTTTCCCCCCACCCTGTTTGTGGTGGATGTGCACCATGCCATAGTCAAAGGATAATGAGCCAGGTATAATATAATACACAGACCCAAAAAAATAATTTCATGTAAAATAACAATACTGACTCATACTAAAAATAGAATGACATATAACATAATACCACTCAAGTGTATACCTATATACTTACGTAAAGTAGTTATATGCTCAAACAAAATAACACATTTTTACATGGTCACAAATCAACAACAAATACCAGTATCTATATTGGTACAGTCACCTGGGAAGGGAGTGGTAATAAAGGGAAAAAAACCTCATCAACATGTTAAATATATAAGAGAAGATCATTGTCTGAAACAATGGGAGACATACTATACGAGGAATGTAATCAACCAGACCAGGTGGTCCCAGGTGTCAACAGTAAAAATGAAAACACAGAAGTATTACCTCTAGTCTCACAGCTTATTTTTGAAATCTCTGACTTGCACAGTTTTTCATAGAATTGGTGAAGAGGCAGTTTCCCATTTGGAAAAATATAGGGAATGATTTTATAGTGCGGTTATGTGTTTCAACGGTGAGGTGATCGAGCTCAGCTTGATTTTCCAATTACTGTTCATTCCTCAATAAAGCTCATCCCCCTCCACCCACCTATTTAACTATTTACCTACAGACAGTCTCTTAGTGTCTCTCTCTCTCTCTCTCTCTCTCTCTCTCTCCCCCCTTCCTCCCTCCATCCTTCCCTTCTTCCCTCCTAATCTTGGCCTTAACCATGGTAAAGATAACAAAAGTGAAAAGCAAGCTTTGTAATTAATGCAGGCACACACTGAGTCTGTTACTGAAAGGGTCTGAGCGCCAGGGCAGGCTGGTAAGAGCAGCCACAATGCACTGCACAGGCACAATAGCCAATTGCTCAGAGTAGAGTAAGCACTACTAAATGTTCTTCATAGTGGAAAGATTTGGCATTAACAAATCATTAAGCAGGCACAAGTGTTAATTCTTGCAGAGAATGAGAAATAATCTCTGGAAATCTGCCCCAGAGTAGAACATTTTCCTTTTAACCCTGGTTGAATCAGGAATCAGAAAATTCAGCCCTATTCATCACTCAAAATTTACTAGCCATGCAAAGTTTGAAAGACATTGTAACATCTCTGAGCTTTATTTGGTTTCATTTAAATATGCACTTTATAATACTCTGATTAGCTAAAGAATGGGATTTGAAGATGTGGCCCCCTGATCCTCCAATTGAGCTGAATGGACTGAAATGATTAAATGGTCTACCTTCAATCTCCCTCTTATGGAGATGCACTGCTATAAAATTACAGACTCATAAAGAAACTCACCTGAAATGCTACAGAAGGGTGGATGGAGAAAATGACCCGTTCCAATGTCCTCAGTGGTGTAGAAATAAGGAACATGAACATCAGAGAGGTGCAGGGCCTTTCCAAGACCTGACAGGTGCATAGTGCCAGAGCTGAGAGCAGGGCCAAATTTTCTGACTCTCAGATGAGTGTTTCATTTATAAGGTAAACTCTAAAATTATGTGGGTAATCAACTATGCCGCCTGATCTTAGAAGCTCAAAAAACGTCTCTTTCACTCAAGAACACCCCAACATTAGAATAATTATATTCTAATGTTTAATAATAATAATAATATTTAGTGAATAATATTTAGTGTTAATAATAATAATATTTAGTGAAAGAAGAGTATTGTTTATATAAGGAATGAATAAAATGCATGTTATTAAGAGCCTATTTTGCTGATAGGCACTAGCAAGGATTAGTTTATCAGTTTAGCAGGACACGTCTGGTCTTGTGGAGATGACTGCCACGTAGACACGTATCCCTGTTGGGCAGCAGACAGGAGCCACCCTAGGTGGGAACATTCGCAGTGCTGAGAACAGTGTATTGCTATGAAGACCTGGAATATGCATCACCTGGACAAGAGGGCTGGTTTAGAGGGAAGGGAAGGAAGAAAGAACAGTTGTTGAAAGAGAAGAATGTCTAGGAGAACAAGGGTTTTCTAAATTGGAACTTTAGCCAACAGCCAGTCATGAATTTGAGTTTCCCTTATTCCAGATAAAGTCAGCCTAATAATTAACTTAAATAATACTGTTACGCAGTATGAAATAATGAGCAATGTGTTTTTACATCAACGTAGCCAGAAACAGGTGGGGCTAAGAAGGCATATTCAAAAGGAAACACGAAGGCTCTTGTTACTGACTGTGCTTCCTTGGACTGACTGCAGGATTCAAAGGCAAAAATCATGAAAATCTTTCCTGAAAAGCATATGTAATTCAAAACTGCCACACAAACAGTGTTCTTAATCAGTTAAGGCATAAGCACATGCATGCTCACACACAAAAAGAATTGTGTGATTTTGCATTTTGCAATACATATTTCTTTTCCATTTACATTTTTGAAAAGCACAGTTTTTTTCATATTTTAAGGTTTGAAATTTATTAGCTCTTTCAAGCAAAGAAAATAAGTATTGGAACTTCTGAAATTTTATATATTCTCACATTACCACCATAGTATAGATTTTAATTTTCAATGTTAACTTTATATTCTTACAATGAAGGTACAGTAAGAAAAGATACTACCTCATTTTTGGTTTAAAAACAAAATGCCAGGAATTTTACAGGCAATGTAAACCCAAAGAGTGTAGCTACGGACACAGTTCTCTGCGTAATTTTTGACCACAGTTAAAACATGGCTACCTAACAATTCCTTCGTTAGTAAGTATAATGAAAATATGCACAACTGAAAGCAGAATTTAAGGAAACACATACTATAGAAAGTTTAAATAAATAAATAAAAGCCAAAAATTAGTATCATGCTAAAATTTAATTCAAAATTACCTTAATTGGATTTAAATATTACTAAAATCAATCCAGCAATAAAAGAGCATAAACTCGTGCGTCCTTTCTTAGAAAAATATTTCTGAGGAGATGCGCAAGCGCGCACACGCACTAACCTGGGCCTATTTTCCAGAAGCTCGTAAGTGCTCCTTAAAGCATAGAACTAAGCTTTCAACAAGGCTACTGGGAGACTTAGCACTAATTAAAGAAAATGTGTCCATTCATTTCCAGAACGACACATGCACTTACCATGATTCATGACTTGGCAAACATAACATGGAACAGATTTTAGTCACTGTTCACTCCCCTTGCCTGAACACCCTTGTGGAGGAAGAAACTAACACTCTCGTAAGTGAAGGCCCTGCTGCACGATATTTACTGGCAATGAAACAATCAAAATGTGGTAATTTGCTCTCTTGTAACATTCTCAATCAGCCAAGAAACTTGTAATTGTAATCTTGTAATTCCTCTCCACTTGAGGGGTTTGCTCAGAAAGTTTTCATTTTCATATTCATAACATGTGCCATTTTCTTGTTCAAAATCAGAGATAAAAGATAATGAATGATTGGGGGAAATTATCTACACATGATCATGAACAATCCCTTATGAATGTGTAAACTCTAATTCATGTCCATTTAAAGGAAAATGTTTCTAAGGAGTTCCCTTGATTTGCTAAACTTCCTCTATGTTGCTAGATTGGTAGCTCCCTTCAAATAACACAATATTATTGAGTAATAGTATTTATACATTTTAGCCAACTTAGAAACCTCTCAGCTTTTTCTAAACTTATGTAAGGGGTGATCTGCTTTTTTGTTTGTTTCTTTCCAAACAAGCAAGCAAACACAAAAACAAAAGAAAATTCACAAATACATTTTTAAAAGCTCTTTTAACAGAGTAACAAAGACTTCATGACTAGATGCATTAATCAAAAGGGACACTCAAATGATATGATATCAACATATAACAACCTCATTCTCCACTCTTCCAGTCTTCCTTCTTTTTCACGAGACTAAAAATCTAAGCTTCAAAGTTCTGATGAATTTGCTGCTGAAAATTCTGACACTTCAACAGCAGAGCAGTATTGGCAGCTATTTTTAAATATGCTGAATAACTAAAATATGGATTTGCATTGCAAGCAAAATTAATTTAGTATTTTAAAAATTATTTTCTCATTTCAAAAACTTCCACAATAAAATTTGATGTGTGTTTCAAAGGTTCTTATTTGTGCTTTTCAGATAGGAACCTTTGATAATGCATTTAGTTACTCCTCTGGTCACAGCCAAATGTACACAGCAATCCACTATGTTCTGAATATTGGTTGGACTGGTTTATGTCAAAGTAATCAAATAAAGAATATTTGTGTCAGGATACAAAAAAAAAAAGCCACCTGGCTTTTGTTCTAATACTCCAAGAGCTCCATAAACGGATAGATTAGAGAACCATTCTCTTCAAGCAAGTGCTAGATGATCTACTAATTCTCTTTTTAGTTGTCTTGCAAGCACATCTGCACAAACGTGTGGCATTCTAACAGTGGAGACAACAGTCCTGCCATATGCATGAACTTGGACCATGGCTTATGCCGTGGCAACCTACGCCGCACCTTGCCACACCCGTCTTTCTAAACAGTACTTTCCACTGTTCTCTTAACTGACTCATGTCCTTCTAGAGTTGTCCGAGTCAACCTCTTCACACTTCAGTGACCGTAATGGTAAAAAGGGGACAAAATAAATGATTGCAAGGGACATTTAGAAAACTGGATACGTTGGGCCTAGGAATTGGTTGAATGTGAAGATGTCTATTTGAAATATTGCTTATGTAAAGGTTTATAAATGGTGCAGAGAAAGCATAAATGACATAGTGCGGTACAGAATGTCCTGACATGAAAGCAAGCGCACTGCCAGAAACCTAGGTACACTGTCAATTAGGATTTGATGCATATAAATAGGAGCGCTTGTAAAGGAAGGATTTGGAAATAGATTTAACATGGGGGTAGGGAGAGTAGAAGAGAAAGAAGAATCTAAAGAGGTCCCTACAGTTCCTGAATGCATATGTTAATGAAACACCGGATGCTGGTGCTTCTGATAAATGAGCACTGGAAGAGGACCAGATGCAGACTTGATTCAAATATGAGGTGCTGAAGGGCATTTTTTTAAATATAGGTAAAATCATGACTCTCATACAAATATAAAATGAGCACGTGTTATAGTCTATTTAATGCTGTGATTAATGAGGAGACCAGTAAGATGTTACAACAGTTCAAAGGAGCACCCGAAGGAGCAGACATATATGGAACCAGTCAGGACTGCTGAAATAAACTTGCTTAGTGGATACAAAGCATGCATCTTCCACAAAGGAGAAGGGAAACCATTTGCATTTTATGACACAAAATTCATTTGCATGTCTAGGAGCAAGAATAATTTGCATTTCTGTTATTCATCCATATTTTCCGAAGTGGTAAACTTAGAGACAACACAAGATGGAGAGACAACAAAAAGTTAGAAAGGTGCATTACACATTACATAGTTACTGTTGAAGATACCCAGTATTTTTTAAACTCACTGAAAAGCATTTCGTAATTTTTCATACAAAAGTGATTTAGAGACAACTGTGTATAGATATCAAGTAACACCTAGATATAAGTCCGCTTTCTTCCTATTAAGTATCTCCTCACACTAAGGATTGAGTCACATTTGCTTAAAAAAAAAAAAACATAAAAAGGAGCCTCTTGAACAACTACATTCTTATCGGAAGTGGAATGCCTTTATGATTTTCCTTCTTTACTAAAGAAAAAAATTAATTATTGTTAGTAAATATTTTGAAAATATTTATTTATGTATTTATTCGCTTGTTTATTTTGAAGGGAAGGGAAGCAGAAAGAGAAGGAGAGAAACGTAGATCGGTTGCCTGCCATATGTTCCCAAACCTGGGACCGAACCTGCAGCCTAGGCATGTGCCCTGACTGGGAATTCATCCAATGACCTTTTGCTTTACAAAACAATGCCCAACCAACTGAGACACACTGGCCAAGGCAAAATAAATTATTCCTGATAAAAACAAATGAACAAGAAAAAATACACCACCCTATGCATTCATTTATTGTTTTTCCAAACCCAAATGAATTTTGAACCTGGTCCTAATATCTTTCAAAATATGAAATATGCATCTTTCTGAATATTTTACCCTAATGTGAAACAAAGGGAAAAAGTACTGTTGTGAGAAGTAGTCATTAATTAGAAAGGACTTGAGTCTCAGGAAAAGACAACATTGGATAAAAAAAACTGAGGGGTGGTTCTTAGTATTTGACTTGTGTTAATTCACATTCAGGTGGCCTTAACTATTGAATACACTATATATTTGTTCTGCATTTGTTTTAAAGTTATTATCTGTTTTTTTTTCTATTGTGGGCAGAAGGGGATTTATTAAGTAGATTAACTTTGGGGATATGAGGTGTTAACTTCCCAAAACACAGGTTTTCTTGAAATAGAAGCAATGTTGGAAACTACTCAGAGGGGTTAACACCCATCCCACACACTTGATCCTCAGACTTCCTGACAATTACAAAGTCAGACCAATCCTAAGAAAATGAGTTGAACATAGTATCAGCATAAAAAATAAAGAAGCATTCTCATGTGTTTTTTCCTGGAGTTTCCAAAATATGCAAGTGGTTTTGTATTCACATTTTCTTGTTCAAAGTGGGCTTGCCAATAATTGCAACTTGCTGGCCATGTAATGGTTGTGATTAGTAACCTTGTGAATGGGACCATAGATTTAGTCATAAGTGTGTTGAATTAGATTTTATTCAGTACAGTGGTATTCAGTTTTAATGTAATGAATATAATACTAAAATGTGTTTCTAAGAAGCCACCAATGGGAATATATTTTTAAATCAGGAGATAGTCTTAAAAAATACGCTTTCCCAGCTTTGAATATTTGCAACCATTTAATTGTGATATTTTAACTAGAATCTAGCAGTTAACATTTAGTGCTTATTTTCACTATAGTACTATCAAAAAAAGTCATCACTCTGTGCCCATTAAATACATTAAATGCAAGTTAGGTACGCAAGCTTGCACTGATCAGTTATCTGTTGATTTATGGCAGCTGTCCCGTTGTCTTTTCTTCATTATTCTTTTCTTTCTTGTTCCACTTTCCTATATATACACATATATACAATATCTATTATATATATGGTATATAGTAGACTTAGACTCAGTTTACCATTGTAATTCATTAGATGAGCTTTGGAGCTATTTTGATATCTAGAAAATAACAGGGTTTTATTTCATTCTCCTGTGTTTACAAGTTTCCATGTCTCAGTTTAAGTTGATCATAAGTTCTTGGCCACAACCTGACATCTACCTCAAGGGACTTTCTAATGACTGTGAATGCAGCCTTCTCCTGCCAAAATTGCAAACTGCTCTTCTGATGTACACTTCTCTATGTTTCTAAATCCATGCTCTATTTTCAATAAGCCCATACCAAGTTTCCAAAGACTGATTTTATTTTACTTCTCGCATTCCACTCTTTTCTGAAATGCAGACATCCACTTTTGCATGAATTTTGAAATGAACAACACATGTGTATATACAGTATTCTCCTGCTCACTTGAGGGAAGCCGCTTTCTAGCTAGGCACACTTGCACATTCATACATGGGGATTGTCTCTAGTTCAGTCAGTTGAACATACCTGTAAATTCACAGTGGTTGTGAGGGACAGGTATTGCTTTTTTTCTTTCTTTGTGCATTGTCTATCCCAAAGACAAGAAAGCAATTAGAGATGTGTTTTGAAATTTCCTAATTTAAGCTTTGTTTTATGGTAGCAAAATGTAATAAGAGTTGCATTATTTTTATTTTCTGAGATTGAAACATTGATACATAAATTAGTTTAGGGTATCATTTTGTCATCCATTGAAAGTTTTTTACTTTCATACATGTGTACACATATACATATACTTATATAGGTATGTACACATATATAGATATGTGTACATGTATGCATGTATATGATAGTAAAACTGTATGTGTATATATATTTGTGTATATACATATTTGTGTGTATATGTGTATGTGTATATATATTCTTCCCAACATCTCCTTTCTCTCCATTATAACAAATACAGTGTATGACATCATCCAGGCCATGTTTCTTAATCTAGCAGTGAAGTTGTTTTTTTTTTTTTCTTTCTCACTTAGTTTTGAGACTCATTCCAAAGAGATAGTGCATATAGTTGTTGGACTATGACAGAGACCAGTATTAGAATAGTCCTCAAGTGGTTTTGTGCTATTGTATTCACCCTGCCAAAGTGATTGTGTGGAGACCCTGCCACACCAAACTGGTTTGGATGCTGAGGTGGGTGATACCACAAATACACCAAGAGGATATAAAAATATTTACTATGAACATGATGAAACCATCTGGAGAGACAAGGACAGACTCCCAATCAGGTCATAAAATGGGTTCCAAGGGGCAGGAGGAGATAAGCTTTGTCTATTTGTGGAGTTAAGCCTTTGTGTTGGGGTGAGGGTTTTCATGTGTGGATGAGGGCTTGTGCAGATTGAATTTCCTACTATTACCAAAGGAGATTTTCGGTCTTTCTGTTTGGCCTGCCCAGAAGTGAGGAGAGAGGAGGCAGAGGTGGGGATAGAAAGTCATCAAGTCACATCCATAAATGGAGTTAGGTTCTTTATTATATGCCAGCTTCTCAAGATGCAAGCCAAATATGTGACAACTGATTTCTAATACCAGTGATCATGCATACTAAAACAAGAAAATGGATAGACAGTTTAATTCAAATTGGAACATTTTATATACACCAGTCTTTGTTATTAATGTAAAAATATGTTATGCTTCTAGAATTAAACATTATGTGAATTCCAATTTATAAACTATACAAGAATGTATTAGAGGATGCTATAAATATAACGTTAAAAAATAAAAAAAACTTGACCTTAAAAAAGACTTAGAGTCTGCTTGTGGCAGCTGTGATGGGAAGGGTTGCAGCATGTTCGTTGCTGTGAAGCGGTGAAGGAAGGATGGCTGTCTGAACCTGGGAGGAAAGTCGTAACATTGGAGGTAGATGACATGTTTGAGGTGTATGCGTATGTGCAGTTCATACATCCCTGTGTGGCTGGGTTAGCTATGTGCCGCTCAGTGTTCTGCATTTACCTAGTGTTTCTTCAGTTGAAACCATGCATAACCAATCTGAAATTTGCACCATGTCCAAATTGTTTTTTATTATATCAATCATACTGAAATAAGTTTACATTTTGAAAACAAACAAGTAGGAAGACTGACGTGACTACCATCTGCCCTCGCTTTATGGTGGTGGTTGTAAACATAGATCTTACAGGCCAAATGAACAGGTTCAGATTCCTGTTCTCACCTCTTAGATGTCTGATCTTGGACACAAATGTGTGATCTAAGTATCACACTCCTTATCTGTAAAACAGAGCTAATAATATCCAGCATTAGGGTTTTTGGCATGGATTAAGTGCTTAATGCGTGAAAAGTGTTTTGCACTGGCTAAGTGTTGAAAATATTTACCTGAAATATTATCTTTAATAAGTTAGGAAATACCTTGGTTAAAATATTTTGTAAGCTAGGAGGCCATATGTACTTGAAATGATTTATTTTTGAATTAAGTTGTACTGTATATAAGAATTGTCAATATCTGATCATTTTTCTTCATCAAACACAGTCACTTCATACCACCCATTTTAATTTCTTGTGCTTTTTACTAATAAAATACTTATATATGAGTGGTAATAATTTTGGAATTGTGTAGCATTAGCTTAAAATTAAAGAGATGGAAAATGTGTTTAGTACCATATATAACCCAGTAACTTTAACTCATGGTTCAGTAAACAAATCTGAATTATATAAACCACTTTTGTAACTAACATTCTGATCCTTAATTTACACTTCTTCCAGTCCTAAGGCGCTGAGAATATAAACTAACATGTGAATTGTTTTCTCCATAAAAGGAAGTTTTAAGTGTTCTATTAAAAATACACAAGGAGGTAAATTAAAGATTAATGGTAATTTTCCCCTTGGAGAAATTAAAATAGTTATAGATGAAAATTTACTGAGGCCTTTGGCACAAAGTGGTTTTGGAAACGTGGGAGACATATTCTCTGTTGAAACTTTTAGTTTGAATACAAATGTTTGTTTCATTTTTTATTGTATTTTCTCATCCTGTTCTGTTAATTGGTTGTTTTACATGTAGTTAATTAAATGAGTTTGCATTTCATGGAGAGAGGCCCAATTTATCCAGCTCTAGTGACCTGTATTTGGTGCAGTATTATCAAAATCTGAATAGGATAAAAGCATTTTCAGCCTCAACGAGTAAATTTTCAAGTAACATAAGTTCTGAATTTTGTATCTTGTTTAATAGTTGAGGATCTGCTGCAGATTGCCACATTGTTTTGTCATTACCCTGTCTCCTTGTAATAAAATAACTGAGTGATAGAAAAGAAGGGATTAAAGCAATGCACTTTTATTGTCTGTGAGCAAAGAAACCAAAGCAAATTTCAGTGGGTTCATAAGACTTAACTGTGGTATTTAAAAGGGAAATAAATATTTGAACTCTTATTCACAGAAATCAGATAGAATCTGATACCCTTTCATTACCTTTTAAATGACGGTGGTATTTGTAAATTTGAAATTTAATCATTATGCTATTTCATGTGTATTCTTACTTAAAAAGAAACAAAACTTAAAGTTGATAAAATCATATATAAAGTAAAATTTTATATTAATTTTAAGCCATACACAGATAATTGTACTTCTATGGCTTGTGAAAGTATTTCATAAGATATTCCCATTATACAAAGCCCCTAAAGCTATCAATTTGAAATTATAAAAATGACAAATTATTGTAAAACCAATATTTTTTAAATGATTTGTTGAACCTGACCAATTGCGCAGTTGTATTCACTTTAGTGTTTGATAGTGATCTATGGCTTTGTGAAAAGGCTTACTATAAAAAAGTTTGTCTGAATAAAGATTAATCAGAATGAAGTCTATATGTTTATATAAATCATATCCTTTGCATCTGTCAGTTCTCTGGAATAAGAAAATTCATATTTCCAAAAGACATCAATCATTTGGGTGGAGTAAGGGATGGAGGAATTGAGCAAAAAAGAAAAAAGAGAGAGAAAAAAACTCATGGACATGGAGAACAGTGCAGTGGTTACTAGGGTGAGGGTGGAAGGAAGGTGGAGGAGTCTAAAGTGGGTATAAATAGTGATGGATGGGAGACTTGACTGGGGTGATGAACACATAATGCATTCATTACACAGATGATGCAGCAGGCAACTGTGCATCTAAAACCTATATAATTTTATTAACCAATGTCATCTGAATAATCTCAATAAAAAAGAAAAAAACATCAATCCAAACCAAACCAGATATGTTAATTTTCAGGCAAAAAGTAAACAATGATAAAAATGCATAAAACAAATAAATAAAATGGTTTTGTGCTAACATTCATGAAAAATATATAATAGTTTAAATTTTATTCTACAGTAGAAATCACAATCAAAATTTTCTTTTAATTATAGTTGAAATTGTAAGCATCTACTTAATTCTTCTGATTGGATTCCGATGGGGTAGGTGGGGAGAAACGTTGAAAGGCAACGACTCTAAAGTAATGGTTTCTGTGATGAGTGACGGAAGGGGACCAATTTTCATACCTCCTATCTCTTAGAATAATGGAGACGTGAAGCTTTATGCTGCCATTGGTCAAAGGTAGCCCAAGGAAAACTTTCAAGCTCACGGACACACTTCCAGGTACAGAGGGTTCCCAAAAGATACTGAATTACCTTCAATTATGTCAAACAAGATGCAGGACCCTTAGGATGCTGTTCAGGATGAGAAACAAATTTCCTGATATTTTGAAAGAAATACTGTAGGAGAAAGTTAAGACTAGTATCCACTTCTTATATTCTGAGACCTCATATTAGCTGTGAATAATGCAAAATTACACTTTTGTATGTGCGGCATTTATTGAGTATATGGTAATACCAATATTAAACACATGAATAATAATATGATACAACATAATAAAAATAATGCTAATATATGTTATTAGAAACAGAAAGAGAAAATGAAAAGAGGCCGTATTTCTTAGTAAAAGAAGGCTTGTCTTTTAAATTTTGCACGTGTTAAATATTATTATTCAATTTACAGATAAGAAAACTGAAGTTCAGTATTACTTATTGCTTTTTATTTATTTTCATAGCAGTTTTCTTCAAGCTTAGTAATTTGTTCAAACATGCAAACTCCCTCTGAGAGCAGTGTGACACAACCATGTCTCAGTGAAGTGAGCATTATTCTTCATGTATGAACTTGAAGTCCCTAGGGAATACCTCAAACTTCAAATCACATAAAAGGGCAGATTAAAACTGTACTTCAATATATTATCAATTTGATAGTTTTCAGTTTCCCATAAATCTTTGTAATCTTTATCATTGTTCTAATAACCAAACTCTTACTAAAAAAAAAAAAAAATGTGTTCTAGGGCAAATAACTTTATTTTTGGAAACAAAAGAATTATACTGGTTACCTAAATAATAATTTTACTCAGAATCCTATGATAGCCAACATACACAGATGCTAAAAATTAAAATAAACACAACTTCAGACAGCAAAAGATTTGTCATTTTTAAGAACACAAAGCTACTTAAGTTGACCCTTGAAAAACATGGGTTGGCACTACATGGGCCCATTTATATTTGCATTTATTCAATAAATACTATAAATATATTTTCTCTTCCTGATGATTTTCTTAATTACATTTTATCTTCTTTAGACTACTTTATTATAATAATATAGTAGGTAATACTTATAATATGCAGAATATTTTATCAGTAAGGTTTCTGGTCTACAGTACGCTATTAATAGTCACATTTGTGGGAATCAAAGTTGTGTGCAAATTTTCAAATGTGCAAGGGTCAGCACTCCTACCCCTCATGTGGATCAAGGCTCAAATATATTTAGCTTTCACCCTGGTGGTGACTCAGTCACAGCAACTGTTCCAATGAACACAAAGTAAATCTAATTAATTGATCTGAATGCATGCTCAGCAAGAGGAAAACTCATGTTTTCAATCCTCAAGCAACTCACAAATTACTAACGTGGGGGTCATTTAAATTCTATCTTGAAATGTACTTACTATATGTAAGCAATTTATACATATCCTGAAAGGATAACTTTCAAAGCTCTGAGAAAACCAAGAACAGATTTTTTTAAATATCTTACTGAGATTCTGTTTGATAAATTATTCACTAGAGTAATATCAGTACAGCCCAAGAGAGGACTGTGGAGTTCATGTGCAACATCTGGATCTAAAATACACATGTACACACACACAATCATTTGCAAACATGAAGCAGACCATTTCAAATACTTAGCCAAAGGAAATACAGTTAGGGAGCAAAAAGGAAAAAGAAGAAAGGATATGGATTTGAAAGATGTTGGGATTGCACAAGTTAAATGATCTCAATTACAAGGATGGTTAAAACTTCAAACATATTGTTGACTCTTTATCATTATTGAACAATCTCCTGATTCAAAATAAAAGTACACAGTAGTCTGGTGTGGTAGAATTATGGCTTCTGCAAATGTTTTTGTTTCTTCCAAGGCTGACTGCAAATATGCTGGTTTCAGTGCTTCCAGTGTTCTGCTGTAGCCAGACGACCTTGTACAGACACATGGCAGTCACATCTGTTCCTTGTACATGCCTACATTCTCCTCCAACAAATGCCTAAGTAAGGATGGTAGTACCTGGATAGCAAACTTCATTTCACACTTGTTCCCTGAGAATTGAAAAACTGATGCAATAGCTTTAAGTATCCACACCTTTCACCTTTTCAATAATGTATGAAGAAATATGTCAGAAATCAAAACTCCTGTCCACTATGAATCAATAATCCTATGTGTTCAGTTCTCCAACCTGATTATCCATCAAGCAAAGATTTGCTTTAGCTATGAAATTTGAAGTCATTTTCTTCTAGATCCTCACCTTATTCTCTCTTGATGAACCCTATACCTACCCACACATCTTTATATGCACAAATCAAAGATGCTGCTCAGAAACCTAAATTCTTGTTATGCCAACTCAAGAATTTTTTAAACTTAATTATTCATTCAAGTAAGAGAAAACTCAAATAACTTGTTTCATATTATTTTCAACTGCTTTCTCCTTCCACATTTTCTTTGGCTTTTTATTCCCTTTAGATCATCTTATTTAAACTTATTTTCTAAAGAAAAAAAAAAAAACAGATAGTCCAATCTCAAAATCTCCCCAATTATAAACTGCCTATAAAGGAAGACAAAAGAATGCTATCTAAAATATTTAGCTCTCTGCATTTTCCGACTTCTTTATGCCCCTAGTGAAGTCTGTAAGTATAAGTGAGAGAACCAGCATGAATTGAACCCAAGCATAATTCTACTTTGTTTCCATTCAACAAACCTTCCTGGAATACTGTGTGCAAACACAGTGCCAGACTCCAGGGGTAGCGCTTGTTCTTCAGGATTTCAGGGGCTAATGTGAGAGAGTGACATACAGAAAAACAAATCTCAAAACCAAATGTCAGCTATTCAATTTATAGCATGCACAAAATCTCAGCAGGTTTTTACCGTCAGAAGCGTCACCTGGGGTGGCTTCCTTTGGAAGGCATGTCACAGAGGTCAGAGGCAGGTGCGGGTTCGTACACACCTTCATTCTTAAATTGCCAAAAGTGCCATTTGCTATCAGTGTGGTTGATCTTCAAATAAAACTGAATAAAGACTGAATTCTGTTGCAATGGATAAAGTTAGTTTGTATTTTGTGCCTTAAAACTGAGTTATCAGTCAACCTTTTTGTTCTTTCTTAAAGATCCTTTATTCATCTATTCATTAATCATGAAAGCAGAGTGATTTCATGAACAGGTATGACTTTTGGTTTGTTTTTATATTATTCCAGACTCCTGTCCAATATAATCAACTCTAACCACATTAACTTTTTTGTGGGCCACTTGACATATTTGAGAGTTAATGCAGAGTAGAGATGGGCTATTTCCCAAAACCTTGGTTATCAATTATGCTAATTCACATGGGTGCTTTATGCAGGGTGTCCTGATGTTTCAGGGATTTCCTTTTCCAGGGGGAAGATAGAAACGTTCAAGCAGAAAACATGTGTAAAATAAATGTGTTATATTTTACTGTAAAATGTTCAATATCCGCCATCATTATTTTATAGTTTTAAAATAATCTTCAAGTCAAATTCTTGACAGTATAACTTTGTGGTGTAAAATAACCTTCTAAATATTTCTTTTTTTTTCTGGTGTATCCAACTTTATGACAAAAATACATACATTTATAAATCTGATAGAAGGAAAAATGTTCATTTGTATAACAGTAAGGTCTTACCTAAAATGAAGTAAGATAAACAGAGTTAGGGTATTTAGAAAGCAGTATTTTTGTTTCAGCCTTTGTTCAATTATGCATACGTAAATTTGTTACCAGCTTCCTGCTAATAGTTGACCACAATGGCTACATAACAACAGATAAAGGTTACTTTTTACAAGAAAGGATTTTAATTGATTTTTTAAACCAAAATAGTCCTCTATGTGTCAGAGCTATAGTAAGTTAATTACTCCTTGGAAAAAAAGCAGCAGGAAGAAATGACAAGTGTTTACTGCATTTGATAGTTGTGATTCACTGAACATGTTCCTCTACAAATTAGTAGGATAAGAGGAGAATTAAATAAATTAATAAAGGTTTCAGAAAAAATATCAAGAAGGAAATTACTATAAGATAATTGGCAACATGGTCAAGGATAAAAGTTGATTCCTCTTGAAGAAAAACAAGTAAATCCCTCAGAGAAAACATATTCAAAAGAGTTTTTTTTTAACTGTGCGAGAGAACCCAAGCATAGAAAAGTAAGCCACAAAGGGAATGACAAAGGAGTATGATAGTAAATATTAAGTAAAGTGTAGTGAGGAGACAAAAAAAAAAATAATAACACCTTAAATGTATGCCCTAAATCAAAGTCATCAAAAATACTAGACTTCACTGGGCTATGGACTCTGTTTATCTTGCTGCCTCTTGTTTTTAACCCCTTACCGTCCTCACCAGCTTTGTTCAGGTATTCTCTAAGTGCTTTTCCCTCCTCTTTGGTCCAACAATATGTGAGGTATGTATGTTCTTCTTGTAGCAGATCTTGGAAACAAGTGAGGGTAGCCCTAACCATGCAGGGACCATTGAAAGCCTCCATGCATTATGTCTTGTCAGCGTCCATTGGCTCAGCAAGTTGCATACCCAGACCCAAAGTCAGGGATCAAGGAAAGTATTCTCCCACACAGTGGAGAGGGAGAGAATGGTGATTTCTTGAATCATAGAATTTATGACATTAAAAACTATTGTTCAGCTTTACAGACAATTTTACCAATATTAGGAGATTTTAAGCAATTTGGTTAGTTTTATAATTAACAAATGACAAAGGTAGGATTCAAACATGTTGCTCTCTGTTTCCAGTGCTTACTGTCCTTCTTCCTGTGTCATCTCGTTTTGCCACTCTGGTCCTCTTTTCATTATGCGGACATAACACCACAAGAAACACACACATGCGCACACCTCAACATGTATAAACCCATAGTCTCCAGATGTTTATTAAATGGTATTCCCTCGTTGTTCCAGTCAATGATAAACAATCTTTCTTGCACAATCTCTGTACTACTGGTGGTTCTGTTAGAAATTCAATGATATACCAAAAGAAATGTATGATCGTGCTTTCACTCTTCTTTAATTCTCTATAAGAAAATGTCCTAAATATTGTTAGCCTGAAATTGGTAGTAGAGTCCTCAATGTACACCTTTTTCAAGGAATCTGTCTTATTTTGGACTTTGTATCCTGAGGCCACATAGGTATAAAATTTAAATACATATTGAAAGAATAGCACATACATGATAAAATTGAAGAAAACATTACAATAGTTTATTAATGTATAAAATGGAGTTAAAATTTATTATATAGTTTATAATTTAGTTAATGAGAAAATTGAATTACAGAACAAGGAACAGATTTTAACTATAAACATTAACATATATTTTATGTTGGTTTTAATAGTGTTCAACATTTTTTTAATTAAATTTTATTTTAATTGTTGTTCTTATACAGTCTGTGTTCAACATTTTAATCGAAACAGGACTGAACTAGATATTAGAAATTTGGTCTCTATTCTGTTACTAACAAGCTGAAGTAGCATGAGTCAAGCAACAGTGCTTTCTTTGAGATGCAGAGTTCTAATCAGTATATTGAGTTAGTATAGATTATCTATGTATTCTCTTTTACTACCAAATATGGTTGCACAGACAAAAATTCATTATCAAAAAGCTGGAAGTAGAGGGGAAAATATTAAAATAGCAATATCAACTAGAACTGAGTGAGATGCATATATGAAAAAACAGTCAGACATGCATATTTATCTATACCAATTACATTTGAGTGACACGTGTGTATACATACCCATGTAAGTAAAAAGAAAAGATATAGAATTGGCATCATAATTGTTTTCTCTTAGGGGATGTTATTAGATTTTATAATAATCTCCTTAGGGATATGAGAGAGTGGTAAATATTTAAAATAGTTCAATATAAAGAAAGACAAAAATCAAAAACCTGTTTGCACTAGATAAATGTTATACTGTCAAGAGCTTAATTAAATGATTTGCAAAAGATCTGTACCACTTCTTTTTCCTGATTTCAAAAATTTAGAGATTTTCTTCCAACTCTCACTTTTTAAAAAATGAAGTCTCTTCTAGGCATAAGTATGACATCTACCCAGAAAGTACCCATTTATGTACTACGAAAAATATAGACATTTATTGAAGAATATACAAGATACAAGAAATACTGTACATAAGACAATGATGCCTCAGTTCCCTTCAAAGTAGGCATTTTGGGGCCTCACGCAATTCTCCCAATCACCATCAGTCTTCCTGTCCTATTTTCCCGAATCTCATGAGTCTGAAATCTCTTCCCTTTCAAAGGTGATTTTAGTTTTGGGAAAAGCCAGAGTCACAGGGCACCAAATATGGGCTGTAGGGGGGCTGAGTCACCTGGGTGATTTGATGTTTCAGAAAAAAACTCCACAGGAGATGTGATACATGAGCAGGCTGATTGTCCTGATGCATCTACCAATCACCCATTGCCATAGCTGTGGCCTTCTGAATCATCCAAATAGTTTCTGCAGAGAAAGGTTTAAACTTCATGCAAAATCTGACAAAGATTTATTGCTCTACTCAGTCATTTTGAATGCAACAAACGGTACATATGCTCACTCAGTGGTGTCTACCGTCCCCACTGACTAGTACAGTGAAGTCGTCATTGTTCACACGTCAATGTGCATTGCAGTCCACTCTCCTTGGCTGCAAGGTTACATCAATGTTGGTGCAAACAGTTTGAGTTATATTAACAAGGGCCAGACGTCATATGTCTTGAATTTAAGATGAAATCTTGACACATAAAAAAGATTTAAATAATTTTTCACTAGGTTTATTTAAACTATTTCTTAACTAAGATATTTAAGACATCTACAAATGCAATTTTTGTTATTATTCAGTACTAACATAATATTCATATTATAAAAACAAGTGGTCATGACAAAAACGGATGCTGTTGATTAAGAAAGAATCTGTAATTTAGAAATTAGTGAGCTCCGTTTTTGTTAAAACACAAAACTTACCACTTTGATAAAACTTAATGTATACAGTCTCCCCCTTTGTACAGGGTTTCACTTTCCAAGGCTTCAGTTACCAGAGATCAACTGTGGCCCAAAAATAGTAAATCAGAAAATCCAGAGGTAAACAATTTGTAAATTTTAACATTTTTGCCATTCTGAGTAGAGTGATGGAATCTCATGCTGTCCTGCCTGGCAAGTGAATCATGCCCTTCCCCAGCATATTCATGTTCCTGGGTCACGTAGTAGCCATCTTGGTTACCAGACCAACTGTCACAGTATTGTAGTACTTGTGTTCAAATAGCTCTTATTTTACTGAATAACTGCCCTAAAGCCATTCACATAACTTTTGTTACAGTATATTGTTACCATCGTTCTAGTTTATTATTAGTTATTGTTAATCTCTTACTGTACATAAGTTATAAGTTAAACCTTATCATAGGTATAAATACATAGGAAAAATAGTGTATATAGGGGTCCCTACTATCCACAGCTTCAGGCATTGGGGGTCTTGGAAAGTATCTTCTGAAGATAAGGGAGGACTACGGTATACCTAAAGTTTTTAGTTAGTTTCTTAATTAACCTCCCTTTATATTTTATGCATGTAAGATAATACCTCACCTGTTCATAATAGCTCTCATTTGCCCACATGATGTTGAGAAAAATCCATTTGTTCACATTACATTTTTATTATGAGTTAATAAATACGCATGGAATTAAAGTGTTGTGATGAATAATACTGCTTGTACGAGCAATTGGTGGAAATGAAGATGACCTAATATAAAGGATATTCTTTCTCTGTTCATATTTGTTCATCTGGGAACTACCTACAGCCATAAGAAACCCACAAGAGAATACAATGCTACACTGCGTTTGTATGTCTCCCCTAGCCAGTAACTTAACGTGTCATATGAGTTTTTTTTTTTAATTTTCATTATTAGTCTACCCCATTCACAAGTGCATGTTTCTATCTCTTCCACATGCATAACTTTTAACCCAAACTCAGTTGACATTGCTTGCCAATCAATATAATAAAAGTTTTATTTGAAAGTAAATACTTCTAAGAGCCTGATTTGCTATCACCTGCTTTTATACATTGTTCTAACTGAGAGGAACTTTCAGAGGTTCTAGAGAGTTTCCTCACATTTTGCCAGATGACATCCAACGATAATGGCCTTAACCTGATGGGAAATTAATTGAGAAAGCATTTTTCCCTGCCATAATTTTATCATCCATTCTATTTGCTGCCATTAGCAGGAATCCATAACCCCACGGGTGTTTCAAGTGAATCTCTTTTAGAAGAGCTAACAGTCTGGAGGTCATACTGTTAGCTACTCCCATCAGCCGGGTGTCAAATCATTGTCAAAAAGAAATTACTGGTGTATTCATTTTTTTTTTAACTTCTAGCCTTGTGCTGTGGTGGATGAGATGGTTTTTAGAGAGTCATTGGGGAAAAAAGAGTGCCGATGGTCACTGAAGGCTTTTTTTCACGTCAGCACTTAGCCGAATCATTACAAATTAACTGGGATGTGTGAAGCCCTGCCTGCAACTGAACTCGCTTTCCAGACAGACATAAAAGTCCTGGATTCTAATCCCCATTGGACGTCATTTTTTCTTCACTGAATGACACCACAGAGCAGATCAGTGCCACTTGTGATATTATGCAAGACTGTTAAGAATCAGTGGAGGGTTCTCCTATTATATTGAAAACAGGCAAATGCATTGTTATATGAACAATATTAGATAAAGCTTGTTGTATTTATGTCTGATATGTCATGTTTTCATTTCATTCTGCATATAATACATTGGTCATTCATACACGCATTTTAGATGTCATATATGTAGTTACACACATGAGACATGAATAAAATTCAAAGGAGAAAGACAATTGTATGAAAACTATTACTTCTCTTCTGCTGTGTTTCCCTCTGATATAGAGCAAATAAGTGTTCAATCTCTAATATCTGTGATTATGCCTGCTTTTGCAATGAAGTGCTGCAGACTACAGTGATTTTTTTAATATACTTGTATAAAATACAGTATGTTCCCCTGCTTAGAGTTTGTGTAATGTGCCTATAGATCATAGTTGGTGTTTTCCTAATAATATTTTTTCAATGAGAGAGTTTCAGAAGGTACACCGTCTCCCTGGCCTCCGCTGTAGGTATTTAAGTAAATGGAATCAATTACCAAAACATGACAGATGATAATAGCATATAAGAGGATTTTCTGTACATCCGAAATCAATTGTACTTGGAGGAATAAAGTACCACTCTGACAACAAGCACAGGCGTACTGGTGTGCTGTCACGGATTCTAAAACCTTTCACACACACCTTAATGGCTTTAACAAGTTTAGCATAAAATGGCTGCCAAGACTGGAGCTTCCTTCTTTTAAGTGGCTTTCTGAATCAACAGTAATGTTGATCTCCCACAAATGACATATAGGCTAACATTTTTCTTATAAAGGTAGGGATAGAAAATAAAAATAATCAAAGGGCTAACAAAAAGGAATACATAAGAGTGTAGATATAATTTACTATAGCTATGGATCACAGGTAATACTATCTATAATTGAGGAAATATTATTTAAAATTCAGAAATAAATGTAAACAACTACATTTATACATATTAAAAATATTTTCTAGAAGAGAGCTGTTACTTGCTACAACATGGCTGTCTCTTGATAACTCATATGGATCTATCATTCATAAATTTGTCAAGTCTTTTTGAACATACTCATATATCTGTGAACATGTTTTTCATGTCTATTAATATCTGTTTTCTGTCAAACATAAAATGTATTGTCATAAAAAGGAATTTGAAAACAAATATTGCATCCACATAAATATGCAAAATCTCCTGTGTGTTGAACATAAAAGCAAGGTTAAATGTGTCTAGATTTTTTAAAAGAGAGTATGTGCTTTAAGTTTTGAATATAATATTCCTATGCAATAAAAATATATTGGTTTAACGATACCAGCTTGTCATTATAAAAGTTTTTACAGCCATAAATAAAAACATTCTCAAGAAAATACCTTTTTTAAAATCCTTTCCTAAGGACATGTTTATTGATTTTAGAGAGAGAGAGGAAGGGAGAGAAATATAGAGAGAAACACTGATGTGAGAGAGAATCATAGACCAGTTGCCTTCCGTACGTGCCCTGACTGGGCATCAAACTTGCAACTTTTTGGTGATTGCTCACGGGATGATGCTCCAACCAACTAAGCAACCTGCAGAGAACTCAAGAAAAGACCTTTTAAAAATGTTTTAAGTGACCAAAATGTATCTTTAATTACTTTTTGATTTATTTTGTCATTATTGACAACTAAAATAGTGTCTAAATTCTTAATAGTTAGAATTATTGGCAAGAAGAAAAGTTTTCTCTGCATTTTAACCATAGTGATTCCAGAACTCAGTAGGCAAGAAATGAAAAATTTTGAGGAAGCAGTCCAACGGTGATAACCTCTATTAAGTGACAGAGCACCAGGCTATTGTCTTGCTGGACAATTATATTAGGCTTAAATGTAGAAAGTGTGAATAATTTTCAATAGACTCTAAATAATTTATAAGGAATGATGATCCAAGATTACAAAAAATAAGAAACATATTTGAATTGAAGCTATATTCATTTTGTTTAGTTTTCATAAATCCAGGATATATTGAATGTTGGCTAAATAAATATCTACATTATTTTTTGGTGATTTGAAGCTTAATTTCACCAAACATCAATATGAAAATTTGGGTTTAAGAAAGCAATAAACTTCGACTTATTTATTAATTCTAACTGAAAATGCATTGTTGGGTCTGGTCTTCTTTTTGTTGTAAATACTCAAAAGCCTTAGAAAATATTGACTTGAAAATTATATCAATATAGCATATTATTTTTCATGCCTTAATGTTGTCATTCACATGTAGAGTTTTACATACATCTGTAAGCAGTAACATGTTTGTGTTTTTTCTTAAAGTCATATGAGCTCTTACCACTAGATTAAGAATTTGCTTTCTGCTCTGACATTTACTAGAAGTTAAAACACTATCATAAAAAACTATTATCTGTTTTAATTTATTTCTTTGAGATAGATAAATTAATATTCTTCAAGAAGAATAAAACTAACTATACAGGTGCTAAGGACACAATTATTTCAGTATTTATCATGCATTTTAAATGCATGCATTACTTTAATTAATAATATAGCTAAACTAATATATTTGCATTTATTTTTTTAACTATGGAAAAAGCCAGTAAATAAGAAAAATACAACTTTGACTCAGAGCAAGGGATCTCTGAGCAAACTTTTCTCAAAATTAATAGTAATATCATGTTTCCTGCAATGATGCCTTTACACAGAAGCTGAACTTTTGCTTTAAATAAAACATTATGAAATCCTCATTTAAAAATGTGTTTGAAAGTATATTTATTGTATTTTTCATGTGTTCTTTTCTGTGTTTTGCTCTGTCAACTGTTGGTTAGAAGATTTCTCCCAGGAAAAATTGAGCCTCAGGTCCGTGGTCGTAGATCACAGTGTGAATACAACTAGCTGCGCTCCACTTGGCAGGTAGGAATATCAGTGAATAACACTGCCATAAAATTGGCTGCAGCTCCTGGTGTGATCCCCCAAAAAGGCTTCATTCTTATCCTGCCTGACCTAAGCAGCAAGGACAGATTTTAAATTCAGACCACCTTAAATGCTGTATTACATGTATTACAGCTTTTTAAATAAACAAGAGTTACTGAGCTGACAAAAATTGCTTGTTTTTCAAAATATTCTACATGTTTTGGTGAGGAAGGTATGTCAAGGATATTTCCTAAAGTGACAAAGTGCTGACAGGAAGGAGTACCTTTGGCCTATGAATAATATTCACTGCTTATAACTATCCTGTTTATATCCAAATTGCATGAGGCTACTGCATTCATTATTAAAAGACAAACTGTTCTTTCTTTCCTATTAATTGAAGCATTGCTTATTGCTTATATTGTTAATATACTAAACACGTGCTTGAAAATGATCCTTGGCCAAATTTTATAGTCAGTGGTTTAAGAACACAGAAGACACACTCCCAACCTGATTAGCTAGCTCCTCATGACAGTGGGGGAAGGGGTGGGAGGAGGCAGCATTGGTAATTTTTCAGCTCATTAGGTGCATATTCATCTTAATGGGGCATCAAAGTTTAAAACTATAATGTATTCCCCTCATTTAATCCACCAGAGAACATGCATAGTAACCACAGGAAAGCAGGAAGGATTTCAACACTTTGAAGCTGCAAAAGCAGGTGTCATCTTTCCCTTTGGGCAGAATGGAAGAAGGAAACGGAAACTTGATTAGTCTCATTCTGCCTCAGTAACCCCTTTGCTGCACTCTCCACATCCGGAGTGGATATATAGCAGTGCATAATAACCTCAGATAAAATACAAATTGAATTGCTGTTGGCTACATTTTCAGATAGTGGGGATGGGAAGGATAGAAACATGACCTAAGTCATATTCTCTCCACTAAAAGTATTTTTATTCATTCTCTCACATACATTCATTAGTACGCTTTTTGCATAAAACACTCTGCTGGATGCTGCAGAGTAAAGAGTATCAATATTCAGAAAACATTGAACAAGGACATAATTCTTTTTGCATCCAAACATACTCTTAAAGATTTTAAACAAATATTAGATGTTACAACTTTATTTTTCACAACTTAACTGGGCTGCTGGCGTGTCATTTAAAATTATCTCTTGCATATATGTTTTTATATTCAGATAAAAATACTCACTTGTATTAGTTTTGTTATAGAGTGTGTAAGGTTTATGATTCATCCTCTCCTAAAACACATAAATATTAACTTACCATTGATGTCTGATTCAAATGAATGATTGAAGTTCGTTTCAACTTAGTTCCAGGTAAAATGGAATACCCCTACTTTAATTTGGGGGAAAGAGGGTGATGTAAGAATGAAGGATAATATTTTGTATAATATACTCCTTTCATTTAGATACCTATTTTAAATTAATATAAAGATAGAAATATAATAATTAAATATTGGTTGGTGATATTATGTGAACTTGCCAGATTTGTACAATAATCTTCTAATGGCTTAAATATTTTAGAGGCTTACGCACAAGCTCAATAGCTTTGCGTTTTCCTGAAATGACTTGTTGCAAATGAAACATACTCTAACGTTGGGAATTGCCCTGCCTGGTTTCAGAAGCTGTAACCCCACCCCATGGCTAAGGCTGAATGAACAGCCTTCATACTGTAAGCCACTAAGAAGACAAGGCTTATCTCCCTGGCAGGGGTGCTGCTTCTGCTCTGTTTTCTTCACCCTGCCTGGCCTCCAATGCTTGATCGGTTAGCCAATGATGGGTAAGATTCCCAAAGGGGGGAACCACCTAGGACAGGAATGATCATGGGGAGGCCCCAGGGAAGGACTTGGGGGGCTATGGCCAAAGTGGGTGATGGACCCTTGCCCCTCGGCTTTGACATAGCCTGAGTCCTCATTCTGTCTGCGAGAAGTTTCCTAATCTCTTGGCTGCCTTACTTCCCCTGCCTGACTTAAGCCTGAAACAATGCTGGTGGTGGGTATCTGCTCTGTGCTGGAAAGGGCAGGTTCCGTATGGTGATCAGGCCTAAGAAAGAGTATGTAAAATCCTGTGAAACCTGCTTTGTTTAAAATGCTCTCAATTAAATAAGGGTCCAAACAAGAAATGAGTTTGTTCCTCAAAGTTTTATAGCCCTTCAGCTATCTTTCCGTGACTCAAAATAGGCTCTTAGAGTTCTTCGTATATTATCCATTGTTGGATCCTTACTGCCTGATAATGATTAATGAGCTTTACCTATATTCCTGTGCAAAACGAACCCAATAAAAGCCCATTGAGGAAAAGGCTCTTGGCCCTTCTCCTTTTAGAGATTGGCCACCTTTCCTCCCCAAACAGATCATGGCTTGGTAGACTTATTCTCACCCGTGGTGGCCAGGTGGGCCCTGCGGGTAGAGCGCCCCCACACTCTAAGGACTGCATCTTGAAACTATTGTACTTTGTCTGGACAGAACATTAGTCTTAATATATCATACATTCCTCATGGGTCAGATGTACTTTATAATGTGCACTGTATACATTTCATTTGATAAATTTCATTACTTTATGTTTGTTATTTGTGTATATGCAAATGCAAAAATAGGTCATAATGGCAGTCTGACATAGCCAAGATAGGTAATGGGTCCACAACAGATAAAATTTTACCTCTTATTCCTTATTTTTCCTTCTTTCTTTTCTTTTTCCACTAAATCAAATCTCAGGTTACTTAGGTTTCTATCTGATAGTTGGATTAAAGCAGGTGAAACTCAAATTTGAATTAATAATGTATTGATAATCTTGCTAATCTAAAAGAAGACTCTGAGAGGTCTCCAACTGGTAGAGTAAGAAATGATGTTTTTTCGTTTCATAACTCTAGGCATTTTTCTTTACCCATAAGGTTGTAGGCACTTCCTTCTCCATTCTACTAGATTTACCAAGTAAACCTGAGACTAAAATACACAGAGGAAGAATAATATATCACACACCTGAACACTTCCAAACTTTTTCAAGAGATTATCTAAAAAAAAAAAGTTAGTAAAAGCACTGTCATCTTTAAAGAAAAGAGAAATATGATAGATCAATTCATTTGCAGTATGATAGATCAACTTCTAATCTAAATTATGAGAACAAAGATGAGAGCTGTTTCAATATATATATAACGTGGTTATATCTTAATGTTTAGTCCTTCTATCAAGCTGGATAGAAAAACAAAACAGTGGTAAGATAAACTGGCAAAAGTTAATCATACAATAAGCCTGTTCCTGTTTGAAATACTCTTTTTCATTACCATCAAAATAAGAGCAATGCCACTGCCAACTTTTTTCTTTTTGATAGTTTTATTTGTATTCTTTATTTTGCTAGTGTAAATTAAAGGTACATTAATTCAGTAAGTCACTTGAATTCTTGCTAAGAATAGTCTTGAAAAAGTGCTCTTTAAATTTATTTGATATTTAGAGGTTACTGCTTTTATAATTCACTGTTGTGAAATCTGAAGTTCTCCAATCATTTATGGCCTTAGCCATTCGTTCACCTCAAATCTGGCCCTAAATATATAGAAGTTTCACCATCATCTCAAACCTAATATATTCCAGGCATTTTATTTTCTTAATAACATAATCTTCTGCCCAAAGCTCCATACTTGAAATTTATCTATGTGGATTTTAAATCTAGCTCTGCCATTCCCTAGCTGCATGGCCTTGGGCAAGTTACTGTTTTCCCATCTAAAAAGGAAATAACGATCACTACCACTTAAGGCTGTTTGGTAATAAAATGAGTGAATATATGTAAAAACTTAGAATAATAGACACATAGAAAGACTCTACATAAATGATAATAATTACTTAAACCAAAAAAGCTCATGTCCATCTTTGTCATTTTCTTCTTTATCTCAAGATTCTATCTAATAAATGAATAATTGTTTTTAAATCACATTTTGGGTTCATCCTCTGTCTTCTCTCAAAAGCAAGCTCTGTGCACTTTATACATTTAACTTTAGGCCAAAGTCTCACCATATTCCACCAAGGGATCTGCGCTGCAAAACACCGTCATGCCTGTAGTATTAACACCTTGGGTCATGCCATCATCACTTTAAAACTGAGAATGGTTCTTTATCTTCTTAAAGAACCAGTTGTACACTTTTGCCTGATTTTCAAATTCATTCTAATTTTATCCTATGATATTTATCAAACTGAGTATATTTATCAAACTAGTACTTTTTGTATGCAAAAAATAGGAAAGCTTACTGAAACTGGCTTAAAAATATTAAAAGTATAAATTCACAAAGACTTTTAAGTAGGACTGGAGTTAGAGTCAGTAGATCCAGAGGCTTAAAATGTGATAAATGACTCATGCACTTTTTGATACACTAGTGGCCTCACTCTAAGGCTAGTTGCTCGCAAGGAAGTAGAATGGCCTCATGTTTTCTGTATTCATATGTTTCTCCAAGGTGGCCAACCCACCTGCCTTTCACTGCCCAGGCAAGAGGACTAAAATTAACGTGATTTGTTCATATTATCAGCTGGGGTGAGATCAATACTGTGGACTCAACCATGGAATATATTAGAGATGCTAAAATTAGTTGAAACTCACTAAATCCATGTTGCTTGGTCAATAATTAAAATCTTTTGCATTGCAAATTTATAGAGTGGACAAAAATAAATGACTCATCGAGTTCTTGGGCTTGGTGACGCATATGGTTTGGGAGCTTTTGTACATTACAAGAAATATTAGAAGATGATTAATCTGGGAGACAGAGATATCAGTTAAGACCTAGTTTTAGCATTCACTACTAGTTACGCTCTCTTATCCTCACTTTCTTCAAATATATAATGGGAATAAATACAAGACATATTTAATCAAATGGTTTTATATTAAATAAAAATGAAGTATCAATACTTGCTCTAGTGTGTGGTACATGTTAAGCACATTATAAACCTTACTTTATATTTTCAAGATTAAAAAATTATAGCCAATTAAGGCAAATGATGTAGAAACATATTCTCAATGAAATGGGAATCTAAATCATAAAAATATTATTTAAAGCTTCAAAATTATAAGACATATCAGATAATAGAAGGTTTCCTGGCTTAAAAACATTGAGAAACTTATTACACTACATGTAAAAGAATGATTTATAATGGCTAACTTTGCAACTACTTATTTAAAATTGTTTATCCTAATAATAACAGATTTTTGAGTAGTCTCAGGAATTTGTATTTATCTTGCAATTAATTAAGCAAAGGTTTTTTTTCAGATACTTCAAAAGAAGACATCAGGTGAGCACTGTTTAAATTATTCTTATATTCTTGGTTATGTGCTTAAATCCATGTGAATCTAATATATCCACTTAGTCTACTGTTAGTCATGGGTCTGCAATGTAAGACTTAGTCAACCTGAAGCATTGATCAAACAGAATGACCCTATTCTTCATGGTTTCCCAGCAATCGGTATCTAGGGAGCACTGCTTAAAACTGCAATTCTGTTCATCCTTAAAGCATTTGTTCTGCTCTCCCTGCTTGAACTTCTTCAATTCCAATTCAAAACTTGGGAATCCTGCTGCCATCCACTCTTTACACATCTCCAGCCCAGCAGTGTTTTATTAATCATCATCTCAGTGCAGGCGAAGACACTGCGGATGAGACTCTCTTCCATGAGCCTTTGTTAGAGAGCTCATAGGTGATGCTGCTCAAGCAGATTTATCCAAAGTCTGTGTGCATTTTGCTATTAAAGGCATTGAAGAAGCCTGACATTATCACCACTTAATAGACCCTTCCTTTTGTTTCCATTTTGCTGTCTCTTTATGTTTTTAATGTTTTTAATTTCTACTATACTTTTTTTTAACTTTTCTTATTGTTGTTCAAGTACAGCTGTCTCCATTTTCCCCTTTAAATTCACTGCTCCCAAAACAAAAAGTAGTTCTCCATTTCCAGCTTTGTGTGTGAATGCAGAAGTTTCAGTAATGTAAGCTAGTGACTTCTGGGAAGTAAGCTAGTCCAAAATGTCTACATCTGGGGTTTTTGTCCCAACAGAATGTTGTTGTAGCTTGGAAAACTAAATCTTAAAAATTTTCTTTTCTCGGGCAAAGCCATTAAGAGAAAAGATGCCAATATTTACCTTTCATTTTTATTGTATTTTTTCCATTGCAGTTTATCCCCCTTACACCTCTCCCCCGCTGCAATCACCACATTCTTGTCCAAGTCTACGAGTCCTTCATCTTCTGTGCTTGATCCCTCCACCCCCCAGCCCCCATTCAGTGCTGTCAGCCTGCTCTCTATCTACGAGTCTGTCTCTATTTTGCTTGTTAGTTCAGTTTGTTCATCAGATTCCACACATGAGTGAAAACATACGGTGTTTGTCTTTCTTTAATACTATCTTTGAGATGTTAATCTTTTTATATTATTGAGTTTCTTCACTTGGAAAATGAAAGAAACCATAATAAAAACTTAGATTTGAAGGGGTCATTGGTGATCATCCATCCTAAATTCCTCCTAATACAGATGGAACAATTGAAGCCTAGGGCTGCTTTCTCAGCATTACCATTTAATGTTATCAACACAGCTATGACTATTACTGAGTATACATCGTACCAGCAATCAAAGTGAAGACAGAGAAGAATATAGCTAATCTATCTTCCACAGTGGGTGACAATAACAAAAGGTATGTAAGAACATGTTTTTGGGAATTGACAAAAGACAAGAATGAGAAAATTGCCAATCACACTTAAGAACATAAAAAATGTAAAATAAAAATTAAAGAAGTATGTAAAGTATCCAGAAATGCAGTCTCATGTGCACAAGCTTTCTAAGCCCACTCAGCCACCTAAGAATGAGCCTTGCACCTGGAACCCTTCCTTACCGAGAGATGAGAGCCCACCAACCTGTGCCCAGTGTGCCACCTTGTGTGGATGTTTCTTTCTTTGTTACAGGCACAGTGCGTACTCTTTCTGCCTCTGCTTAAAGTGTGCACATCGTACGGCATCAGGGCAACCTCGCTGTTGTATCTGTCCTCCACATTATAAAAAATAACATAATTTTGAGTGGATACTTTATGTTGTATAGCATCAGAAGGAACCTAATATTAGTATTATTACTAATCAGTGTGTACAGGAAATGAAATCAAGAAAAACTTCATAAAAGGCATTAGCCTATCTCTTTGACACTTGAACCTTCACTACTTTTCCTCTTGCCTCCTTGGAATTCTGGCATGATGTCTGAAGGCTTAGCATCCAGCTTGTGATCATGAGGCCAAAATCCACAGGCAAAGCAAGGAGCTAAAAAAGGGTATGGGCACATGATGGGGAAACATATGTGGCCTGGGGCTTGTCCAGTCCCTGATTTATTGGTATGTGAAAGAAAGAATCCCTTCTTTAAGCTGTTATTTGAAATTTCTGCCATTCACTGCTAAATGAAACACTGATGCACCCTTCCTTGGCATTCCCCTTCAGCAACACTAGTTCCGCAACAACCGAGAAACTAAGTGTGGCTGTATGGACCTAACACCTGTTCTGATCAGTGAGTGACTGTGCCATACTTGTCTCTTCAGTACGATTTCTAAACCATGTTCCATCTCTTAATTTGTTAACTTTGAAAATATGAATATTAACAGAACCTGCTTTACTTATTGTGAGAACTACATTGAACAATTCATTTAAAACAATGCAGCTAAACCATAGCATCTGGAATATGGTAAGTAGTCAAAGAATAATAGCTATAGCTCTTTCCCCATTATCCCTCTAGATCACTGAAGCTAGCATCAGGGTGACAGACATTTATTATCACATAAGAACCTCACAATCATTTGCCTTGTCACTTATTACTTAATAATCATCTGAGGTACTCTCTTGTGAAGTTATTATAACCCAAAATTTTATATAGGAGTCATTTATTCATGAAAAGAAAAAAAAACATTGTAATGCAGAACTAGAGACTAAAATAATTGTAAATTATGTGCTAGTATCAAGATAGAAGTCCAAAGGGGAGGGGCAAGGGAACCTATTATAGGTAGCTCAATAAATGTGTCACCAACATCTAAGCCCATGTTTGTTCACTATACATCTATTAAAAGCAAGGCCATATACATACGCGGGACAGCTGCGGCAGAGATAGAGCTGTGAGATGAGGATTGTGAATTTATTAGCACGGTACAAGAAACTTAAGACAAAGTAATCTTCTGAGCAATATCTCAACTCCATTATAAACTGATAAATATATAAATCAAATTTGATTTATCTAAAAGAAGACTCTGGCTTGACTGAGAAAGAGCAAATCTAGGTCAAAACCACACTGGAAAGACAAACGATTGAGGGGAAAATAAAACGTCCTGCTGGTTCAGGGGCTCAGAAGAAAGGCTCAGAGACGTCATAAACACTTACGAATGAACAAAAGGGACATAATCACCTGGCAAATTCAATTGTCCCATAAATCACAGAGCATAAGAAATTAAAATAGAGCTCTGACTTCCTGCATGATGGAGTAGGAAGGTTGACAAATCCATTTGCTAAAAAGCAACTATAACATGGGGCAACATGTTTAAAATCAACAATTTCTTTATCACTCTGGAATTTAATCAGGGGTTTCAACAAGCTGAGAAGTGTGTTTTCATGCAACCCACATTCATTAATGAACTTCGAGTAGGAACAGTGAAGGTGTGTGACATTCTTGCCCACAGCTGCTTCCCTTTCCCCCACCCACAGCCTCAGCTCTATCATCATGGTACTTCTACCATTGCATACAAGCAGTGAAAACCAGATTTGCCACCACTGCTGGAAAAGACCCATTTGATTTAACTGTTGTCAAAGTGTCAATTCAGTAGCAAGGACACAGTGAGAGCCAGCAGACTAATTGGGACTTTACAGAGAATTATGGGAGGTGAAAGAGCCATAGAGGGCAAAATAAACTCACCACATATTTAGTATCCACCAAAACCATGAAAATGAAATGTACACAAGTGGCCAGTGGACACATGCCATCCACACATATGGTCCACAGGACTGATGGGGCGGAGACACACTCAGAAGAGTCCAGAGAGAGCCTGACAGAACATGAAGTGAGAGGCAAATTGAATGCACCCTTAAATCCACGAATCCCATTGCCAAGGTTTGAAGCTTAAAGTTTTCAAGTACAAACTCCGACCAATCTTTAGATGATGTCTAAGCTATGCTGATACAGGAAGCATGGCTCATTTTATAAAGCCAAAGAAAAATTTGAGCACAGATCAATGGCCATACATTATTGGGAAATACAAATTATGGATTTAGTTTAGACAAGATTGTAAACAAACAAACAACAACAACCCAGGTGGCAAGAAGGTAAAAGCCAAATCCAGACTTTTAGTATATTATCAACAGTATCCAGTATTCAGTAGATACTTTCGAAAAGTCAGTAGACAGGATAATAAACAAGAAAGTTTGAGCCAAATTACCTAGAAAATACATTATGATAAGATAAAAAAAGAGTTAAGATAGTTTAATAAAATTGATGAAAACATGAGAATGCAAAATTCATAACATTCTTACACATAAAATAAAAAAGTAAAATATTATATTAAAATAACATTCAACACTAACAATAGAAATGTAAGTAATTCTTTACAAAATCTGGAAAAATACAAAAGTTTTTATGGAGAAAATTATAAATCTTTACAGAAGTCATAGAGGAAGCTTCAATATATAAAGAAATATACATGTCTGAATGTGGATTGGAAGACTCAATGTTATACAGTTGGCAAATTTTCCCAAATTAATCTATAAATTCAATACAAGTCCAATCAGAAAACAAGCAGCTGTTTTTTGGAACCTGACAATTTGATCCTAAAGTTCGCAGGAAAGAAAAGAGCCAAAAATACACAAGACAATTTTTTAAATATATTTTATTGATTATGCTATTCCAGTTGTCCCATTTTCCCCCGCTTCATTCACCTCCACCCTGCACACCCCCTCCCACCCACATTCCCCCTTTAGTTCATGTCCATGTGTCATAAGTTCTTTAGCTTCTACATTTCCCACACTATTCTTGCCCTCCCCCCGTCTATTTTCTACCCACCATCTGTGCTACTGGCTCTCTGTACCTTGTCCCTCTCTCTCCTCCTCCCACTCCCCTATTGCTAACCCTCCATGTGATCTCCATTTCTGTGTTTCTGCTCCTGGTGTAGTGGTTTGCTTAGTTGGCTTTTGTTTTAGGTGTGGTTGTTAATACCTGTGAGCTTGCTGTCTTTTTACTGTTCATATTTTTTATCTTCTTTTTCTTAGATAAGTCCTTTTAACATTTCATATAATAAGGACTTGGTGATGATGAACTCCTTTAACTTGACCTTATCTGAGAAGCACTTTACCTTCCCTTCCATTCTAAATGACAGCTTTGCTGGATAGAGCAATCTTGGATGTAGGTCCTTGCCTTTCATGACTTGGAATACCTCTTTCTAGCCCCTTCTTGCCTGTAAGGTCTCTTTTGAGAAATCCGCTGACAGTCTGATGGGAATTCCTTTGTAGGTGACTGTCCCCTTATCCCTTGCTGCTTCTAGAATTCTCTCCTTCATTTTAATCTTGGCTAATGTAATTATGATGTGCCTTGGTGTGTTCCTCCTTGGGTCCAACTTCTTGGGGACTCTCTGAGCTTCCTGGACTTCCTGGAAGTCTATTTCCTTTGCCAAATTGGGAAAGTTCTCCTTTGTTATTTGTTCAAATAAGTTTTCCACTTGTTGCTCTTCCTCTTCCCCTTCTGGTACCCCTATAATTCGGATGTTGGGACATTTAAAGATGTCCTGGAGGTTCCTAAGCCTCTCCTCATTTTTTTTGAATTCTTGTTTCTTCCTTCTTTTCTGTTTGGTCATTTCTTTCTTCCTTCTGGTCCACTCCATTGATTTGAGTCCCAGTTTTCCCCCATCTCTATTGGTTCCCTGTACGTTTTTCTTCATTTCACTTATTGTAGCCTTCATTTTTTCATCTAATTTGTGACCAAAATCAACCAATTCTGTGAGCATCCTGATCACCAGGGCTTTGAATTGTGCATCTGATAGGTTGGCTATCTCTTTATCACTTAGATAAATTGGCTCTGGGGCTTTGATTTGTTCTCCTGTTTGAGCCATTTTTGTTTCATTTTTTTTGTTTGTTTGTTTGTTTTTGGCCTAGTTGCAGCTGTTACATAGTGAAGAGTGGAGCCTTAGGTGTTCCCCAGGGTGGGGCAGCCCAGTCACTGGGTAGTGACGCTGTATGTGGGTGTGGGGTCCAAGACGGAACAATGGAGCTTGCTCTGCTCACTCTCGGATTCCAGTCCCTTCCACTGCTTCCCCTTCTCCTGGATTATCTGTGTGCCAATGTGGGACCATCTGGTCAGCCAGCCACCTTGGGTGGCCTCACTGAGTCTGCACAGTTGCCACCCCGTGCCCAGGGTCTGCTATCCACCACCTGTGCACCTCGGGTCTGCTAGCTGCCGCCTGTGCACCTGGGATCTGCCAGCTGCTGCTGCCTGCATGCCAGGTCCGCAACTCCACTTTTTCCAGCCCCAACTCCACCCCTCTTACCAGTCTGAATGAATGGTTGTTGGACTTCCAAACAGTTCAATTTTCTATGAGTTCTGGTTGTTTTCTTGTTTCTATATCTTTGTTGTCCTTAATTTTGGTTGTGAGAGGAAGCTCAGTGTGTCTACCTACACCTCCATCTTGGCCAGAAGTCCACAAGACAATTTTTAAAAATTACCCAGGGACTCTACATAAGCATATGGTAAAGCTGTAGTAATTCAGAATATAGTAACTTTAGAGGATGTACAAATATCCCGATGGAACAAATATCTCAATAGAACCAAACCTAAACATGACCTGGAAATTTGTACATGGGAAAAGTCATATTGCAAATCAGTAAGGAACTAAAGGATAATTCTGTCAACCAGATTCTGAATAATCAGCTTGGGGGAACAATTTAGAGTTCCCTCTCAAATTTTATATAAAATATAATCCAGGAAGAAAATCTGAAAGTTATTTGAAAAAATGCAGAAAATTATTATAGGGTTTTTTTCTTGGAAAATGTAAGAAACGGGATTTTAAAAAAATTATACATAAAAGACAACCTTAATAAATTAAAAAAACAAGTACTGAATAAAAGTAGGTATGCACAATCAATATAACTGCCAAGCAATACACAAAACATACAAAAAGCAACTTAATATCATTAAGAAAAACTCAAATAGAAATTTAACATATAAACATTTCATATAGAAAAAACCCATATGACCAGTAAACCCATGAATACTTGTGTAGCCTCATTATTGTCCAGGGAAATAAAAATTGAAGGAAAGATGAAATAGTATTAGACATATAGCAAATTCACTAAAATACATGCCTTAAGATAATAAGTAAGGTGAGTATATAAGACAATGAGAACCCTCATATTCTACTAATGTGAGAATAAGTCAGCCTAATTATTTCCAAAGACATTTTTATTAGTTTTGTCTTTAAAAAATTTTATGGAAATTATCAAATACACAAAAATAGAAATAATAATATGATTAACCTCTGTACACATTACTCAATTTCCATGGTAACCATCATTTTGCCAAATTATATCAGCTACCTTCTGCCACTCCAAGCCCTCCAGTTTTGGGTTGTTTGCAGGATTATTTTAAAGACAATCTCACAAATTTTGTTATTTTATCTGTTAAATATTTTTCCATCTGCGTCTTACTAAGATGGGCATTTTTACACATATCCCTGACATTATCACCAACTTGAAAAAAACAAAGTTAATCCCAGGCCACATTAATATTGTTTTAATAATTGTGTTATTGTTGTAGGTTTCAATTAAATGCAAATGGAGATTCCCTTTCCTTTTCTTTTATCCCCAGGTAGTGGGTTTGCTAGAAAAATTGGGCCATTTGTTCCCCTCTCCCATGCATTCTTGTAAACTGATAATTAGATCTTTCGGCTTTTTTAGGTTGAGATATAACACTTTAGGCTTAAATATTTCATAGGTAGTATTGTGTGCTTCCTGTTTCCTCACATCTTGAGAAATACCATGCCTGCTTACCTCAGTTTCAGTGCGACTGTATCACAGTTTTCAGGGAGACAGCTATTTTGTTTTGTTTGATATAGTCGAACAAAATTCTCTTATCCAAGAAGGTCATTGCTCAATGTTTACCCTAAAGAAATTCCAAATAAAATGTATAAGTAAACACGTGTGAGGAAGTTCACTCTCCTGGAACAGGAAAGCCTCTGTTAGCCCCAGCCGTGTTCCTGGGAGGCTGAACTGAATGGATGTGATCTATGAGCTCCGTGGGCCTGACTTCCAGTCATGTGTATCTGAGGAGGAAGGAGCAAAAGCATGAAATCTGAAGAACACAAGAGAGGAAGATCAGGGTGTTTGGTTCCCGCCCCCCCGAACACTGTCCTCCTTCCTAGTAAGCTGCCTCAATTTAAGGTCATATCTAAGACAATGATCTTAACCTAACCATGAGCTCTTCCTACTTAGCTTCCAGATACAACTCCCTCCTCTTTTCCCTTTAGGACTAGTTTGGTAAATAGCCCTAAAATTGTGAAGTCACTCTAAAGGTTTTCCCACACTTTGCCCATTTCTTTGCAAATAGTCCCTTTATAAAATGCTTTCACAAATGTTTTAGCTTGAGCACAGTATCTATTTCCTGCCAGATTTTAGAATGATATATTTCTCAATGGCAAAATATTGGATGAAACGTATATGTTTATTCATGTATTTGTTCACTCACTGAACAAATGATTATTGAATCCCAGGTGCTATTCTAAGCACTGTCAATAGAGTAATGATCAAAACAAAGTCCCTGCTCATACTGAGCATATATTTTAAGCATAAGCAAATATGTATATGCCCTCTGGATATACGTTCATCAGCAGGAAAAGTGAGCTTGGTGTATTCATGCAGTAGAATTCTATGCAGCAGTTAAGTTACTTGAACAAAAGGTACATATATCAACAAACATAGTAATGGATGAAATAGCAAATTTCAGAATGATAAGATTAATGCTGATTAAAGGTTAGAAATATACAGTAACAGAAACAAGCATGGGATTGGTACACATGACTCTAAGGGTTGTGGTAAACTCTGGAAGGGAAAGAAGGGAAAGGAAGTAGCTGAGACATGCAGAAAGTTTTCAGCTGTATAAAGAAAGAGCAGAGCAGACTTCTTATACACCTTTGACAATCCGATATGGAGTTCCTGTCTATCATGACAGTTATGTCAAGTGCTATGTTAAGACTGAGGTAATGGGGTGTAAATGCAATGCCCTTAGAAGGGGCCTATGATAAAATCCACAGGTCTGGACACTTGGGTAAGGACTCTGTCTGGACACCAATGTGAATGGGACATCTGCCCCTGTTGGGCTATAAGAACTCAGAGCTCCAACCACCCGGCGCTGGAGCTTGGCTGTACCATGGGTCATTTTCTGAGCCCTGCCAGACTCCCATGCCACTGGACACCTGCTGCTACTGCAACCTCCTGGCTTGATACCAAAACCTGCCCTTCCACCTGCAGACACCACGAGTGAATGGGTTTTTGCACTGGACACTCACCCTGCTGGCTTCTATTGCATAAGCTCCCCTTCTCTGTGTGTATCCTGCATGTGACTCTATTGGCTTATTGGGGAGGTCTCCTCTAATAAACCCAGCATTGTGGAAAGACACAAACATGTATGAGTGACTCACTTCAGGGGCGTTCCATTGCTCAGAATGTCGATTCTACCTGTGATGTTTTTATTTCTTTACTTTAAAAAAATGAAATATCTAAAGAGAATACACATTATTTTTCTAATATTATTTATTGGTATATAAGTTGGCTAAATTATCCTTATACTTTTCCGTGTGATTGAAATATGCAAAATCTTAAAACAAAAGTAGTCCTGGCTGGTGTAGCTCAGTGGATTGAGTGCCGGCCTGTGAACCAAAGGATCTCTTTGATGCCCAGTCAAGGCACATGCCTAGGTTGCGGGCCAGTTCCTGGCAGGGGATGCACAAGAGGCAACCACACATTGATGTTTCTCTCCCTCTCTCCTTCCCTTCCCCTCTAAAGATAAATAAATAAAATCTTAAAAAGAAAAGTTTGCAACACCCACAAAAAATAATAATAATAATAATAAAAAGTAACCCAAACTTATACACTCATCTACTGAGAACAGATGAGTGTTTGCCAGAGACAGGGGCTACAGGGTAAAGGAAATGGGTAGAGAGAGTACATCTTTATAGGAAAATGTTTTTCTCACTGTTTAGAAATGAAAACAAAATAAAATAAAAATAGAAACATAGACAGTTTGGTAAGGATTACTTTTAAAAAACAATACTTGGAAATAATTCTAAGACTCTGGTCCGCTGTACTTACCCTGTCTTCCACTGGTTGCAGCTCTGGTTTCAATGACGTAGCATGCCCCTACTCATCCCACTATTCATGAGGCCACGATCCTACCTGAACAAGTCCCACCTTTAGATATGTCCACGGTGAGGTGGTACTGGCCGAATTGGTGCCTAGTATCATTTCACAGCTATTGTGGGTGGAACGATTTTTCAAATAAAGAGAAAAGATGATGATTTCAAAAGCTAAGTTCTTATTTCAGTCCATAAGTAATATTAAATATTACTAGCCAACTCTGAAATTGGACTTTAGTGTGTAAGATATAACTCCCAAGCATTTAAGCTATTATATTTTAATCCATTTACTGGCAAGCAGTTACTGTTTTGGAAGCAAACCATGGTGGAAAAGGCATGAACTAACAAAATAATGACAACTGACACCCTGTTTCAATGGTATGCCTATTTATTCATGCATTTGAATCATTTATGAAAAAATAAAAATGAATTCATTCAATTGAATATATGATCTATAAGATTTAAGAAAATGGGGTAAATATGATACTAATCTTTTAAACTTTTGCATTAACTGGGAATGAACCTGAGAACAACTCACCAAACATGTTAAGAATTAGAAGGCATTCACCATTGAAAGTTATTCTAGTAAGTTATTTTTGGAGGGCTATACAATCCAGACCAGGATTTGCTTTATAAAAACTAGAGAATTACTTATAGAAACGTTGAAAATGTTCGGTTCTAAATAAACTGAACAAAACAATTGAGCACATGTCTTAACCAGATGCCTACCTTGATTATTTTTATGAACAGCTCTTCTGCTGCCCATTTTTATGTGCAGTTTTATTTTACATATGTGCACCAGAGAGAAAAAAAAGTTCAACATTAACCACATTTAGCATTCCCTTAAGGCATAACATAGTCACCAGTTCAGTCACAAATTGTTCCAGAGAAAATTGGATGAAATCATTGTAGCTGTTAAGCATGTCATTTTGTATTGAGAGCTAATATGAAAGATGATAAAGCCCATAAGGACATTATCCCTAATTCCTGAAAAAAAAATCTTTAAAAAAAAGAGAAACTAAACCAATAGTGACCACCACCATCAACAACACAAAAAGCATGAAACACATCAAAGAGAGAAATCCCTCATTGAAAATAAACACTCAGAATATCTAGCACTTTAGTCCAAGCTGAATTTGAACATATTTATACAAGATGCACTCCTGTAGGTTAGTTTGACCAGACAATATTGCTTGCTCTAGCTTGTCTTTGAAAAGTAAAATCAACAAGTTGTATCAATCATGACCTATTGAATCAGCTACCTGTATTGATTATTAACATGGCTGGAACAGTTTTCCTGATCTATTCTGCTGTATCATAATCCACTTGGTCAGAGGCTGACAATCTTTGTTAAAAGTGAGTTTCCAACAGTGGCAGCCTTTGCTGACATGCAGGTGCCAAAACCATGCTGACTTGAAAATGACAAATGACCTTGCCAAATCCACCTCAGACTGGATTGAGTTCTTGGCCCCCCCCAAAAAAATCTCTTAATGGATGATTCACAAGTTCTGTGAGATTCTTATCAAAATTCCTTTTTTAGAGATGAAGCAGCTAGCTGTGCTTTTTATATCTTAGTTGAAATAGAAGAAGTATGAGAAACAGATGATCGTAGCCAAGGGAAGACTTGTTCCTGTGTTATGGAAGATGGACATAATTTTTCTAAAACTTGCTAGCAGAGGATAACATACCAAACACAAGTGTAGGCATTATAAATGCAGTGTGTTGAATTTCACAAACTGAACAGTCCCTTGCAATAAGCTGTCAGATTAAGAATCAGGAAAACACAAACACTCTAAAAAGCCTCCTCTTGTTCCCTTCCAGTCCCTGCCACACAATGCTGTGTCCAACAACAGAGTAGCTGTACCTGTACTTGTATATCACATAAATGAAATTATATGGCACGGGTTCTTGTATGTGACTGTATTCCCTCACCATTATTACATTTGTGCTTTCTGTATCTCTTTATTATGTACATTTTGATACTTTTTTTCCTGAATTTCATCAGGTGTTTTCCAAACCTAGGTCATGCTAATGAGCAACTTCCAAAGTAAAATATAATCAGAGAATATAAATCTCAAAATATAAATTTTGAAGACTCTTGGCAAACTCATGGGAATCACCCAGTGTCTTAGTCAAATAAGAAGCCACCAGAGTAGCGATTTAGTTGAGTAGCAGTGCTACTGGTAAAAGGGCTGACTATTGAGCACTAAATCCACTATGTACACTTAAAAAGAAGCTGAACAGTCTAAATAAACAATAATAATTGATTATTTTAAAGGTTTTATATAGAAGTCATTGAGCACTGAAGTGAAACATTTTGTACTTGCTATCTCATATAATCACTAAGTGGAGAATAAAGCTCAAAGCTTTGATCTATCTTGAAAAAAATATATTGTAAGAATAAAGGTTAGATTTTTCAGTTGAGAAAAGTGGTGAAGAAAAAGAGAAAGGAGGGAGAAAGCATAGACACAGTAAGTTTACCTCCAAGTATGCACTAAAGACATATTTATACAACTTCATACTTATCACTAGATTTTGTTGTGTTCTTTCTTACATAAACCTTGACTCCATTTTTGGAATTTTAAATCCCTACTGTTATGGGTGATGCATTGGTTTAGTACTGGAAATAAATAATTTGTTTTAAATTACAAGTTGTCACCATATTTTGGACAATATTAATATTTGTGAATTATTTCTCAGACTTAATTGTACGCAGTGGTGTTCTTTATTCCTTTCTTCATTCTTTCAACATTCACATAATACACGTTGATCAACTAATAGGTAAAAGTCACTGTGTTCAATATGGTCTGGCTTAAAAAACATATCCTTCTCTTAAGATATTGTTTACTGATTAGTTTCCTTCCTTCTCCCTTCCTTGCTACCATCTCTTTTCTTTTCTTCTATCTTTCCTGCTTTCCTTACTTCCAGAAAAGTTTGCTCCTGAAGCTATTAAGTGGAACTGAACAGATGGACACTAATGTGGTGAAGGAAGCAAGACGGTCCGACTGAGGGTGTTGGAGCCTGGGCAGAGCTGACGACGGCATCTGCAGGAGGAGAGGGGAAGCAGTGCTGATAACAAAAGAAGGGTTCACACAAAGAGAACATATGTACAGCAAGCATATTATATATAAAGTATAAACATATTATAGATTTTATCATAAAAATTTATTAAAAATAGTTATCCCTGTACATGAAGAAAGTTACAAATATAGGCAGGAAGAAAACTAGAGTAAATACTGTGGTAGTTGATTCCAATTGGAAATGTTGGCATGAATATATGATTTTCACCATGCATATGACAAGATAAAAATAAAATATGATATAAATAGGTGTCTGCCGAGAAGGGTTGAAGCTGTGACCCACCTTCTCCCCAAAGCAATGAATAGACCTGGAGCCCAGATCTTGGTTCCCAAATATCTTCTTCATGGAGAGGAAGTAGGGTTTCACAGAAAAATTGCTGACTACAAGGCTAGAGCAAGGAATGACTCAAGGAATTATAGACTAACTCTGAAAATATTCTTGTGTAAAAAGTAATGAAGGATGCAAAAACTAATGTAATGTGTCAAAAGCACTCAGAAGCCAGCTTGAAGGAGTTTCTTCCAGCTAAATCTAAGGTAATTTATGTATCTAAAAATAGTAATATGAACAGATTATAACAAGTAGAAGAAAACAGGCATCTAAGAGGACATAGAGATGTAAGTAAGCAACCAAATAAATGGAAAGAAGTGGAATCTTTTCCTTTTTTTAAGATTTCATTTATTTATTTTTAGAGAGAGGGGAAGGGAGGGAGAAAGAGAGGGAAACATCAATGTGTGGTTGCCTCTCATGTGCCCCCTACTGGGGACCTGGCCCATAACCCAGGCATGTGCCCCACCTGGGAATTGAACTGCAACCTTTTTGTTTGAAGGATGGCACTCAATTCACTGAGTCACACCAGCCAGGGAGAATTTTTTTCCTTATAATAGAATGCCAGCTAATAAAAGTAGAACCAAATTTAAAGCTACAAGATCACATTTAGCTACTCCCATAGTCATAATTATTTTAGCCAATAAACATTAACAGACACTAAAACTAGCATTTAAAAGATTGATGAGAAACATACACTGTCTCAAAATACCTCCCCAGAAAACACTTATTAGATACAAATTTTAAAAATGGGCCTTTATAGTAGAGAAACTCAGCAAACACCATTCAATCTTGTGGTCAAAGTTAACCTCACCAGTAATGGGACAAATCAAAGTTATGTATCATTTGACAGGATTCATTAAGAGGAATTGAGGAAAAATAGATGAATGCAAATTTGAGGAAAATAACTGGCTTATAGCCTTTGTAAGAGTAAGGTCATGGAAGTCAATAGTGAAGAACTGTTTCAAATGGAAGGAAACTAAACCCATCTAAATGCAACATGTGATCCTCAACTAGTTCTTTTTAAAAAAATATTTTATTTATTTATTTTTAGACAGAGGGGAAGGAAGGGAGAAAGAGAGAGAGAGAAACATCAGTGTGTGGTTGCCTCTCACACATCCCCAATAGGGATCTGGCCCACAACCCAGGCATGTGTTCTGATGGGGAATCAAACCAGCAATGCTTTGGTTTTCAGGCCAGTAGTCAATCCACTGAGCCACATCAGCCAGGACTCAACTAGTTCTTATTACCACAAAAAATATTATTGTATTAGGATAATTGGTGAAATTTGAACTGACACTATGTATTTGACAGTAGTAATATTTTAATGTCCATTTATTGGCTTGGATGATTGTGTTGCGGTTATGCAGGAAAGTGTCCTTGTTTGTAGGAAATATGCTGCAACTTAACTTCAAGTGTGTACTTTAGGGAGGAAAACAGCTTTTTAGTATTGCATTTGCAAATTTCCTATGAGTTTGAAATTACTTTGAAATAAAATAATAGAAACAAGGAGGGGGGATTAATGGGTTTAGAGCTTCAGTTTTGTGAGATGAAAAAGTTCTAGAAATCCATTACACAACAATGTAAATATACTTAACACTTCTGAACTAAACACTTAAAATTGGTTAAGATGGTAAATTTAATGTTCTGTGTTTTTTACCCCAATTTTAAAATTATGGAAACAAATGGATCAACAAACAAAATGAGTAGCTTCATTCGGGAAAGTTCTCAATCCTGAACAGTGTACTTTTCAGAAAATGCAGGTGCACAAGTCCCAATATTGCGATACCATAGATTACAGCCTGAGACTTGGGATTTGGATTACAGTTTGGGATTTTTCACACATGGCCAGGAATGCAAAAAACACTCCACTATTTGCAAGTGGGTAACAAGAGCTACAACGAAGTAGAAAATCACTTGACCTAGTTCGGAGTATTTCACCTACTAGTTTTATAACCTTAGAAAAATCACATCAACACTCCAGCTTTAAAACCTTCTTCTCTAAAATGGGGATAATATTTCCTTCCTCATAATATTGCTGAGCTGCTCACAGGAGATAATGTAGATAAAAGCACTGCAGAAATAGAAGGCAATATTGTAATGCAAGAAATTAATGAGTAAATTTCTCTACTATAAAAGGAGTCAAACAAAGTACGATAACTATATCATGTCGCTAATGCGCAGCAACACACTCCAGCAGGCCATTGCACAGTCTCAGATGGTACATCTGAGTGAGTCTTGACTTTACAGCACATACATTTAGAAACTAGTAAGCAAATTACTGAGAGAAACTTTCACAGTTTCTATGAGCATGAGATCTAAGTGAAATCCCACCTGCAAGCTTTAAACTGGTGGCTTTTTCATCTCAGTTGACCTTCTATTAGGAGTTTTGGTGGGATCTCACAAGAAAAGGGAAAAAATAAGATGGTGCACTGAATGATATGAATGGTCTGGCCTCTCGGTCGTTAGTCCATGTGGCATCCACCTGGCTCCCCACGCCATCAGATGTTTAGCAATGGCTGGTGCCCAGACTGAAAGCTGTTGCCCTCACACCATTGCTGCAGGATAGTGTGTTCGGAGGATTTAGATTGGGGAGCCTTCAGGTCAGATTCCAGACAAACTATGCAATCTTGGACATGTTTCTTATTCTCTGATTCTCAAGTTCACAATCAGTAAAAAGATGATAATGATAGTATGAACTTCATAAGGTTGAATAAATAAGTGCTTGGTAAATGTTAGCAGTTATGAGTTCTTATGTATGATGATGTCCAGCACAATTCCCCTTCTACCTTTTCTATAAAAGTGTTAGCACTTAAAACTGCAGCTGGGATTAGTCTTAAAAAGTAAACTAATTTTGGCTTATGATGTTACTAGGTAGATGAATGCAGCAAAAGTAAATGGGTTAATATAAATAAGGCCTGTGGAACTACAAATACATTTTAGCTTTGCAGACAATGCCGAAGAGTTTTAAAGTGTTAAATTAGGGAAGAGTGTAAGAAGATATTTAAAATATAAAAACCCCACACCCAAAAATCAAATTATATTTTTTTCTAAAGTTTCACCCAACACAGAATTCTCAATTAATGTATTTTTAGAAGAATTGTATTATGTCACTTCCAATTTAGACTCAAAAAAAAAAAAAAAAAAGAAAGAAAGAATAACAATGACAAAACTCTGTTTCGGGGACAGTAGTCAGCATAAGAATGCTTAAGTATAGGGAAAAATCAGTTGAAATAATCTGTAGTCTTCTTCTCTTATATAGGAAAGCTGACATACCTAGTATGCTGTGGGTCAGTTCAGGCAACTGACCGTAGCTACTGACTGGTGTTCCAATACTCACTAGTTAGCAGTCTTAAAAATCCAATCATTTTCAAAATAAAAAAAAATCATTTCAGAAACTTATGTTTTCATAATTATTTTTTGAAAAAGGTACAGGGAATAAGAAGCATAATTGGCAGGTACAAAATAGACAGGGGGAGGTTAAGAATGGTATGAGAAATGAAGAAGCCAAAGAACTGATATGTATGACCCATGGACGTGAACTGTCAGGGCGGGGGGTGCTAGATGGTGGGTAGGTACAGGGGGGAGGGATATAAAAGGGAGGAAAAAATTGGGACAACTGTAATAGCATAATCAATAAAATGCACTTAAAAATAATAATCTCTAATAATAGTAACCAGTTTACAGGTTAATCCATTAAAACTTTCAAGGCATTTTCAGAATTCAGAATTGCTAATGTAACTCAGATTGTAATGTTACTTTGGTCTTTATCACACAGCATCATTCATTTGGCATCTACCAGAGTTTTGAATCTTCAGTGGAATTATTATTTTAAATGTATTGGTGAACAGATAGTTAAAATATTTTATAACTGATCATATAAAAATGCAAAACACTTCTTTTTATTCCCTCACTGTTTAAATAGAGCATACATTTTCTAATCTCCCTCACTTAATTTCCATGAAAAAAAATGACAGGTACAGAAATATCTTCAGGGAAAAAAACATGCTGATTAGGTAGAGTTTCATGCTATCATTTTAGATTTTTTTAAAAAGTGATTAGCTATCTTTTGTTCCTTTACAATAGTCTGTTGATTTTCTTAAATACAGCAAAGGAACTTAGAAAAGAGGGAAAAAAATAACCACAAAACTAATTTGTAGGTGTAAGTCAATGTTTTACCTGGCCAGGATTGCACTTTTATCATGGAGGAATGTTGGAGAATTGGGGAAAAAAATAACCATTTGGTTTGATTGATCCTGGCTGTGCAATAATTTACCACACACACTTCCAAAGTTTGCATACACTATTTTGACATTTTGGAGTAATTATCACTGAGAAACTTTCACAAGTATGCCTCATTTTCACAGGTAATTAAGGTGACCTAGTTTTGTCTGCAGAAGGCTTAGTTTGTGAATAATGCAGACCCAGGGGAGACTAACAGGTCACTACCAGCAATCAGTCTAACTGATGGAAAAGAGGAGGAATCTTGTAGATCATATTTGCCCTATATTATCGTAAGGCTATTTTTAGGATGCATAGTTTTTTCACTACTACTCTAAGAACACAGAAATCATTTCCTTTGAACTATTCTTGGCCTCAATTGAGGCTCCTTTTAAAATATGAGGCGTTAAGCACAGTAACTCTGTATGACTAGTCACAAAGAGAATTGAAGTTTATCTTTCAGAATGAACTTCAATCATGTTGATTTTCAAAAGTACGTGTAAAGAATTGTTGCTATTTGCATATGATTAACAAATCCTTAGCCGGTGTGCTCATGGTTGTGGATTCCTGTTTACCACCAAGGCCTTACAAGTGCTGTACCCCAGCCGTGAGTTGCTTGCCCCCAAATGGCTGCCTTCCTCACAAGGAGAATCCTGCACCCAAAGACCCACCTCCTCTGTTCACACAAAGTCAATATTCCAGCAGCAATCTGATCTTACTGAAAGAGGCAGAGAATCCAGTTTCTCACAATGACCCACAATGTGCAGCTTCTGTCCTTTTTCCACAACCTTGAAATTTGCTGCAAAAAAAAAATCATTGCATCAGAAATACAACACGGAGAACATAATATTGCTTGAAGAATTGCAATGTGCCTATTTCAAGCTTGCCTCAGGTTAATTAACAACCATAATTTTTCAGAAAAACTAAATCAAAAGTCAATGGTAATATAAAATAGTTCAAATAATCTGGAATAGATTTAAGCCCAGCATCGTTTTTTTCCCAACTCAGGGCACTATGGCTGGGAAGACATGAATAATATAATTCACATTTTACTTACAAATGAGTTTTTTCATCTCCGCTTTTGGGAAATACTAATCAAACTCACTCTTTTAAATGATGTTGTCTGTGCTCCCAGACATTAAAATTCTAATGTAGCTTAAACTGAAGCATATTCAAAAGAAACATACATGCTATTAAATATGCAAGGCACTTGTATTCATTCTTGAATCATTATTCAATTAATGAATGACTTATTATCATACCCTAAATGGGGATGATACATGCATAGTAGTTCCAGTTGCTTGAGGGTGAATGCTATGTGCATTTTTCCTAGAGTCCTTAATAAGTGACACAATTGTGTCATTACATTTGAGGTGAAGCAGAAGCCTCTGTCAGATTCAATTCACATGGGCAATCCCCAGTGGCAAAACATCTGATTAACTAGCAAAGCCACTGTCGTTAACAGCTGTATCATTGGAAGCTTGGAAGTATTCAGCCTATTTAGTAACTGAATGTATTATCATAATCACTCTTTCTCTCTGGCTCCTATCCAGGAGATGTTAACTACTACCCAAATAAATTACTAGTAAAATGGTTTGTATAAGTGAAACAGTATACGTATAATTTACATTGAACTGTATAAGCCATATGTTCTATTTACCTTCAATGAAGCCTATTTTAGTAATGTATAAATGGCAGTAACTTCTAGATAAGCTTTGATGATTTCTTCATTTGGAAGTTTTCTGACTTGGTAGAGCAAAAATCTCTTAAACTTCTGTAGCAAGACCTTGCAAATGGGTCTATTATCAGTTCCATTATACTAAGTTAAGTGTATTCTCCACCTTGTGATATGTGCATTTGACTGCCCTGTTAAGGTTCCAACCGGATGTGCACTTTAATTATTTGTAACTGTTCTAATGACAACTATCTGAGTCTCTCACATATTTATAAATCATAATTATAAAAGATCAAAACACTTAAATGATCTAAAATGTCCGATCTCACGCTAAAATACCAATTTTGTGAGTGATGACCATTCAAAATAGCTTTAAAAATTGTCAAACATAAATATAGCACCTGAAAGTAAATCAAACCTCTTAGTAGAAAATGCAAAATTGTACCAAAATTTAATATATGAGATTTTTACCTCCATAAAAATAAGAAATACAATTAATTTAATTTTACTCTTAACAAAATTTATTACAATCTCTAATCAAGCATAAAATTTATTTTTAGTTCAACATGCTGATTATAAATATCACATTAAATCTTGTCCACTATCTTATTTTGCTCAGTCCATTAATCTGTCATAACCATGTGTTTTTCTACGGAACACAATTTCAATTTAGAATGTAACAAAAAGATTTATAGTGCTTTAGTTTGTTGTTTGTTTGTTATAAGTAGCATGGCTTTAGGAGGGTCATTCATAAGTAAAAATGTAGTGAATTATAAAGACAACTTGTTCAGTGGCATACAATAATTTAAACAATTTACTTTTATTTTTATTTATTTTTTAAAGATTTTATTTATTTTTATTTTTAGAGAGAGAGGAAGGGAGGGAGAGAGAGAAAGGATCATCAATGTGTGGTTGCCTCTCATGTACCCCCTACTGAGGACCTGGCTCGCAACCCAGGCATGTGCCTGGACTGGGAATTGAACTGGCGACCCTTTGGTTTGCAGGCCAGCACGCGATCCACTGAGCCACACCAACTAGGGAAGTAACATACAATAATTTAATAAAACTTTGCAAATGTATACCTACTTGCTAGGTTTCATGACAGCATGGAATAGAAACTGCAAGGGACATCAAGAAATGGTTTGGAGATTTTAATGATTTAAATAAAATAAAATAAAGATGTTTAAAAGTGTAGTATTTTTCTGAAGTAATAATTCTGGTAGTATATGCTGTCTAAATGCAAAGCATGCTGTATAAATATGGGCTGCAAGTACCTGGATTGGTATGAAAAAGCAGAATGTGCTCACCTGTGTAGACTCCTAGGCAGGTAACTAGCATAATAATACATGACCGCTTGGTTTAATGGTTTCAGAAAGAAATATTTCATGTATATCTCTCTCTTTAAAAGAACAGTTTCTAATTAATTACTCTTTGCTTTTCCATCTTTAAGTATTTTGTATTTTCTCCAAAATTGGGTTTTTAAGAAGGAATCACAGCAAAAATTTTTAAAAATAAAAATTATTTGTTATTTTTTGTTAACAAAAAATATAGGCTATAACAAAAATAAAAAGCATTTGTTTGAGCAGAGGAGCAGTTGCAATCTAGACGGTACTGATTCGGGCAGCAACTTGAATTATGTGCTGAAGGGACAAAACACTGGCAGCATTTATAGAAGGCAAAACCATCAGATCTGTTCTCACTGGGTCCTGCATATAAATGACAGACTTTGGTTTGAGATTGAGATTGATTAGGCTCATCGTCCATGGAGGGTGCTGGTTGTCAGAATGGATTGATTCTTTTCAAGGGGAAGAATGCAGATGATCATGTTGCCATGATGAGGAGGAAGTTCACATGTGTTCATGTAGCAATCCTTGATCCGGGATATTCACTGCTTGGCCTGGGGCTGAGCTTAACTACAGGTTGGCAACTTAACAATAGTTCAAAGAATGAGGACATGAGACGTGCACAGGCTCCACTTCCCCCATGGCCTCTAAGCTCCATTTAAGTGACCGTCTTGATGAGGCATATTCATATTATTTTCTTCATTATCATATTTTAAAATGTACTTTAAAGATAACAAAATGGAGATAGCATCAGCCATTAGTGAAAACTAACACAATTCAATTAATGTTATATTTTATTGTCCATGATTGTAGGGAAAGTTTTCTCCTAATTAAATGTGCAGTACGTGCTTCAAAACTGTTCAGAGTCTCTCCAAAGGACAGGATAATTACCAACTGTTAATATTAAATATACACTTGGGGCCAAAAAAAGTAGGACTTCAATTTACAGTAATAATTTTGGGTTGAAGTTATTCTAGCTGTAAATTGTCACAGCTGCTCCAAGTATGATGATACCCATGAAAATAAAAGATATACAATTATAACTACCTAGTAGATCTTGAGACACTTTGCCAAGAAACATAAATATTTACTATACTTTCACAAACCATAAAGTAAGACTTGTACCTTATGTTTGCATAGGTGTTTAGAGTTACACAATGTTCTTAGATATGACATAAATATATTTTTGAGACTTGAACAATACTAGTATTTAACATTTAATGGTCTCTTTACTGAATATTATTCATAAAATATTTCTTATTTTGAATTACTGAAGGCCAAACCAAATAACCTGTAAATTGTTCAAAATAAACAATTTTATTTCAGACTAGTTTATATTTTTCAGACAGGTTGAATGATCTTACCAATACCACCACTACCACCCTTCTGTCTCCAGAATTTTTGTTTCAGATACCTGAAGGATTCCTAGTTATCTGTGCATCTGTTTCTGCAAAGACAGACTTACAGGCAAGAAGAGAAGAGTGTTTAAGTTACACAGTGCAAAGCTAACCTGCTTCTTGCCTCTGAGACTTCTGCCAAATCCAGCCCCCTATTGGTTATTTGCATGGTTGAGAAACTTTCGGACGATTTCACCCTTTGTTAGGGTAGAAGGATTGTTCTCTTTCCATGCCTGTCTCGGTCTGGTCACCCTCATGTGTGATGGCTTTATCTACAAAGGGAGAGATCAATCTCATTTCACAACTTGGGTCAAAGAGTTTGCACACACTAGAATCACTTTCCACAGATTTGGCAGCTTAGTGTGCAAAGTATTTGCACTACATCATCACATTGCATCTGGACCAGATCCTGTAATGTTGGTAATTGCATCTTTTCTCTAGACTGAGAATAAAATTTAAGCTTGATTTTTTAAGTGCTCATGTTTTTATTATTATATTTGGGGTATATTTGGTTATTTTAACTTGCAAAATTATTAGTTTTATTAGAAGCTTCTTTCCTTGCTTTCTTTATGACTCAGAATTATTTCCCTCTTAATATTGCTCATTGGTTACATGTTATTTATACACTGTCATAGATTAATAATATCATGACAAAACAGAGAATGCAGAGAGTAAAATAAGTTTATGCTTGAAACATGCCTTTTCAGTCATTGTGCAGTATGAAAAAATAAATAAATAAAACTTCTTAGGAGAATTTGTAATTTACTTTTGTCACACTATTCATACTGTGAATAGCAGTGATTAATACTGACAAAATACTTTACATGGCTTTTGACCACTACTGAGGGAAAACAAGATACCAACATAATATATAGAAAAAAATTATTATATATGATGGACTTTGATCAAAAGAAAGTATCATTACCATGTTATCTATTTATAACATATCTATTTATCTTATTTCTTAACTCCTAATCCCACGTCCACATTCTTTTACATTTTACACTCATATTTTGTACCTTAACAACCCTATATAGGATGTTATAAAGGTGGATTCATCCATTTATTCATAACTTTTTTCCTTTAGCTTGACAAAATGCAAATATTTTAATTACTATCCCCCACAAGTGCAGAAGAAAACTATGAACCAACTTAGGAGATAAGTTTCGTTGGCAATAGGAACATATTTGACCCCTTAAATCTCCTAGGTTACTGTAGACTTTCTGTTAAATTGTTTATTCATTCATATAGTTATTTAATTTTGTGAGCTGTATACCTTTTCTGAGTAGTTTTTCCAATTCTTCACTTTTTGTGCAGTATCTGGGGAAACATCATGTGCTTCCCAAAGGAGCTTTCTGTTTCCTCCATGCCTTTTCATGCTTTAGGCAAAGCATAGTGTCAAAGCATAGTGGCCACTACTAACCAAACTGGGAAAAGAAAGACTGGGCCAAGTAACCAGATGGCCATAAAGGGCAGGTAAGGTGCTATAACTAGAAAGAGTTTTCAGAGAAAACAATTTAACTCTAAAAGTTCACAAAGCACACTTTAAACATTTAATTGTTTAAATGTTTTGCAAGACTGTACTATGTGTAACCTAAGGTATAAATGACATCCTTCTTCAATGATGAAAGAAATCACTCCAACTCTAATCGCTTTCTTCAGAACAAACAAAGAAAAGGTGCTGCAAAACACCTTGTACTTCCAGCTGGGCAGACAGGAAATAAGTCTCCCTTTGGAACATTCCCTTTCATTATTACAGTAATTAAATTCCTAGAGAAGGGAAAAGTATCTCAAGTGCATTGTGCCATCCTATACTTTGCATTTGTGTTTTAATGGCATTTTGTAGAAAGACAATCAATTGATGTATTGACATAACTGATGAATTGATGTAATTGCTATTTTGTAGCTTTATTCTCAATCACTTCTTTACTAATAATCCTTTGTTCAACTAACCTCTAAACTAGACTGGCAACAAAGTAATCTTCCTAAGTTAAATATCTTCTCTGTCTGTTGCCCATAATGGAACTCAGTAAGAAACATAGGAATAAAAACACATGCCTAACACAGTTATCAGATGCTATTTAAAGTCCCTGTTACTAAAGCCTCAGTGTGATACAGTGAGATTGTGCTCTAGTGACACCCAAAGACAGGCTGTGACCTCTGTCAGATAAGAGCTGTGTGAGAGTATCTGCCTCCGCCACCTACATCACAGGTTTTTGAAAAGACTAATTGAAATCCCAATTTGAGAAGGTGCTCAGTGCATTATGGACCCCCATTAAACGTTAGTGTCATCCCACATTTTTTCAAATAATTTTTCCATCCATTACCTTCTTTGATACTTGCAACCACACTGTGAAGTAGTGTGGTCCAATACTATTATCTCCACTCTGTGGAGGAAATGAAATTACATGAAATGAGGTCTCCTACTCTGCTGATTCCTGGGGTGGTGTTTGCTCCACTACTTGACCCCTCATTAGATTCAGTAATCTACTTAGTGAGGCTCCTAGAGAAATTTCTAGCAAACTACCTGAGCTCAGGCACAAAGGGCAACCTAAACATTATGGAGATCCAAATAATGAAAAAGGGCTGACTATGTTTCATTGATGTAAAATGTAATTTTTGAGAAATTCAATTGCATTATTTGCTTTGAAAACTTTTCCGTAGGTTGTAGTAGATGATGGAAGGAAACACAGCTGCTTAGGCAAAAGGTGTAGGGTAACAAAGTCGTCGTCAGACCAGGAGTGTGGGAGTCATGCATAGAGTTAGAAAGGCCGTGGTCACGTGAATGCCAAACCGTGTCAAGAGACCCAAATAGGTGGTCCGTTTCAGCAAAGTCCATTGGAAAAATGGCAAGGCCATGAGGGCTGGTTCTTATTTATCTCATGAATATCCACAGTCACGCAACATGGTTCCTTCCACAAAGTGAGTGAATGAATGAATGACTATTCTATATCCAATGAGTTTTTCAATACCCAATCAGGAATCATTCAATCTGTTTTTGCCTAAAAAGAGTGAACAAATAAATTAATGGTATTTTTTGGATTTCTATATGACTTCTAAATAGGTAAACTCAGAAAACTTTATGAAACAATAAATTGTTTGCTGATAACTGTTTATTTGCATACCTAGTGTAATGATCGTGAACTTTTGTTTAACATTAATTTTGAGCGTTGACTCTATAATCAAGCAGCTATTTAGCAGTATGCTCAGCGTGCTCTGTTCTTCAAGGAGCAGAACCTTAGTGATGTGCTGGTTAAACCAATAAATATGGATAAATAAATATCAGACTGTCATCTTTTAATAGGTCTATAGAAAAGATTCAGTTAGACATATAAGATATGAAAATCATAAGAAGTCAAAAAGGAGATGGAAAGAAAATGAGAGCTTATTATCTACATGTACTTCAGGAAACTAAAGGCTTACATGCATTTAATTTACAATCAGCTTTTAAAGCAAAAAGTGAACAAAAAAAGCACATTTCCTAAAATATATACATGATAAAATTGATTTATTTGCAATTAGTTAAAATAAATGTTTAATACATTTCCATATTACAGTAATACAGAAATTAATCAAATCAAGATTCAGTGATGGTAAGAACAAAATTTTTATGGCAGATATAAAATAGCACTTCTTTCATAAAACTACACAATACAAGGCTGAAAACACCAAATAATTTGTCTGAATGTCAGATTTAGAGCTTTTATGGACAGGTTGTAGGTTCTGACAAAGCTCACTGTTGCGGGGAAGCCTACCATATAACCTGGCAAATTGAAGACATTTACAACATAATCATTTCCTTTCTCTTCTTTGAATTGACCACATTCTACCCTTTTAAAGATGCAGTCATCTCCCCACACCACCATCTAACATCAATTCAACAAGAAATGCTTCCTGCCTTAATTGCAGTAAACTCTGTAATTTCACCTTCTATATCCTGATTAATTAGAAAAGGAGTAGCAAATTGTGAAGGTGATGAATTACTCTTCAAAAATTACATGACTATTCCCCAAAGGATATTGAATAGGATAATATCCCCTAAAACATTCTCTAAAAATAGGGTTCTATGAACAAGTACACTTGAAAACTTCTATACCCTCTTTTTGAAGAATTCACAATATACATTATGATACTAGGGAAAAAGGAAGGAGTAGGAATAGGTGGAGGGAGCCATCAAATCATGATGCAGGCCTACAACTCTGAGAGGAGAGAAGGACAGAGGGGGAGTTACGTACAAAATGTCCCAGACCACAGCGCAGTTCTGGGAAAGTCCAGGGTAGGCTGCAGTGGAGTAACAACAGCAAAGATTGCCCGTTGAAGGAATCCTGCCCTGTGCAGAGATGGCCTGACACTAACAACCTCATCATTCATCATCACTGGCTGAGAGCAGCTTGATATAAGCGTGTCTTTGGCATTAAAACCATAGTGTATCCAAAGGTGCAGCAGTTGGAAATGCCAGACAATTATGCCCCTCACAGCAGGTTCTCTTGAAGAACATTCCCATTGCCATATAAATGAATTAAAAAAAAAAAAAAAGACATTGAGCTGAACAGAAAAGCTGGAATAATTAGGCAAACCAGAGATGAGTAGCAGGAAGGAAGCTTCTACTGCCCCTGGTAGCCAAGAGAACAGTGGTTTCAGTACAGAGCTGGGGCCACCAGGCAGAATCTGGACGCATAACAGGTTCTGTGTGGTGACAGCTGGTATGGCAGCCAGAGGGACTGCCTGGGGAAAGCTGAGCTCCCAGCAGAGACTCAGACACTCTCAGAGACATCCTTCCCCTTTCTGATGTCCTTCCAGTGCCTTTTGTGGCATAAATGTAGAAGGAAACTATTGACAATGGACCCTGAGTATATTGCAGAGAAGATCAGAAGTGTCAGCAAAGGATCTGCAAGGGAATTAGCCCAGGGTTGGCACAGCAAATCAGGTGAATAAAAAATCCTGGATTTATTCTGAATTAACAAAGAAGCCAGTACACTAATCATCTAAATAATCAGGTGCCTACAGCATGTTGGGAAAGATATAATGTGTCTTTATGAAAAACATTCCCAACATAGAATCCTATTTTTAACTGGTCATGAGAAGCAATGGATATAGTATTTTGAATATTAGATATTTTTTAAATGTTCATTACAGTGTTATTTACAATAGCCCAATTGTTATTTACAATAGATATTGAAGGTAAGCTAATAGCCCAGATTTGGAAGCAGCCCAAGTGTAGATGAGTAGATAAAAAAGCTGTGGTACATTTATGCAATAGAATACTATTTGGTCATTAAAAAAAAAACAAAACAGGGAAATCTTACTCTTTGTGTCAACATGGATGGACCTGGAGAACATTATGCTAAGTGAAATAAGCCAGTCAGAGAAAGATAAGTACCCTATGATTTCATTCATATGTAAGATCTAATGAACAGAGTGAACTAACAAGCAAAATAGAGACAGACTCAGAGAGTAGGCTGACAAGTGTTGGGGACAGAGGGGTGGGGGAGGGATTAAGCAAAGAAGGAAAAAAGAGAAAGAATTCATGAACATGGGTAACAGTTTGATGATTGTGGGGGGGTAGAGGAGGGTAAATGGCAGATAAAAAGTGATGGACAGAAACTTGACTTGGGCTGTGAGCACAAATACAGTGTACAGATAATGTGTTTGAAGAACCATGTACCTGAAACTTGTATAATTTTGTTAACCAGTGTCACCCCAATAAATTTAATTAAAAAAAAACAAAAATTAAAAAATAGTTATGCTGATTAATAAGAATTTTATTCACAAAAATAGTTTGATACTTTAGAGAACATGGTTTCACAACTGATTGATTTAGACATGAACTTAGCATGTATATTAACAAAATTTGTGAAAATAGATCATGATTGAGAGCTGTAATTATTGAATGAATTGAGTAAAATATTTGTCAAAAGGTAGGGGCCATTTTTAAAATCCAATAGCATAAAGCCTTTTAATTCAGAATTCATGGCTCCTAATTGTATATTTGATATATTTAAAAATGATTTATTGTCACAGGTAGTACTTGTGCCCTGGCCTCCCATAAAGAAAAGCCTCAAAGATATTGAGGGTAAGAGAGTTTTATCAGTGCTTATCACATTCTTACTACTCCAAATTAAACAACTACTACACCCAAAAGACTTGAAATCTGAGCCCAATAAGAAAAAAGTTTTCCTTCTCTGCTCTGAGTCTTCTCAGAATATCTGCATAGGAGGTAGACAAGCAATGCAGACATCTCTCTGGAGCTGGCTTACCTTCATCTGTTAACACCAGCACCTGCATGCCTGGAAAGGGGAGAGGAGGAGGGATAGTGAGGTAGGAGGGACAGATGCCCAGCATGCCAGCTTTGTGAGGTGCTAAAAATACCACACTGGAAATGAGGAGGAAGAAGATAAAAGAATACCCAGGTGTTGGCGCCTTAGGGGTGCTCAGAGCAGCCTTGGCGTTAGTGCCCACTACCCCCATCCCAGAGCAGTAATTGAGTGCCTCAGGCAAGATTACAGGTTTGTTTCTTCTGGGAGAGGCATGGTGCCCTCCCCCTGCATGTGCACTCTCAGTTTCACCACTGGGCAACTAAGACCTGCAATGATGGGGTGATGCTTTAATGTGTTCCTTTGTAAAGGTCCATTGTTAAAAACTGGCCTGGAAATAAAAATCGGGAAAAGAAAGGTAATTCACTGTGCTTGTTCAGCTTAAACAGGCAAAGTTATTGTATGTAGTGAGAATACCGCATCCTGATCGCTGGTGATGTGCTATTTAACTATCAGTCACCCACCTGCACTTTGATGGCTAAGCCTGAGCGAGGAGGGCTTTGATGGAGACGGGTGCAGTTTTAAGAGGAGTATTGTAGTACCGTTGCCCATCTGCTGGGAGCCAATAAGCATCAAAATAGAGAAAGTGAGAAGAGCTTCTTTTTTCCTTTTGTAAGAAACTTAAAGTAGCAAAAGATAAGGTTAAAGACACTGAAAATGTCCCTGCAAATGTTTCAATGGTTATTTATAGAAGTGGGAAATGGGAAATGGGAGCACGCAGGGCAAACACATTGATGGAAGACCTGGGTCCTAGGACCTACCCTGAATCTCCTCGGGACATTTACTAAAATAAGTACCATAAACTTTAAAAGCAAACCACTTAAATCCCCAAACAGGAAAAAGAGCAATGTTTGGTAAGGGAACTTCACTAGCTGTGACCTTCTGCTGATCACTCAAAGCACACACACCACGGCAGAAAATAAATGATAGACAGCCCATTGGCAGGTGAGTCCCGGAGGACTAAACAACACAACGCCGTGTAGTTTGTAAAGGCATGGATATTTATCACCACCGCCTACATGAAGGACACACACTGTGCAAACTTTTATTAATGTGTTCCATTACTTTGGTGTGCGTGACTTCTTCCCCAGCATCCATTATGTAAATCAGCCTGGCATTTGGCACATTGCTTAATAAGGGTTGCAGTCAGCTATGCAAATACTTAATTATTATGGCACGCACCTACACATTAGCTTCTTTTATGGATTTTCTCCCATATTAAAATTATTTAAACTTAACCCTCCCTCCACACCACTATGAAGAATCCTGCTCTGGTGCTACCTGGGAGATGCAGCCTGTGCTTGCAAAAAATAGGAGGTCCATCCTGCTCAACTGAGGGACCTGTCCTGGGTTTCCCAAAGTAAGCAATGAAGAGAGTTGCTGTGAATTATTTATTGAGTACGTTTTTCAGAGTCCAGACAATAAAGCTATTGTTAATCATGTGATTAAAGATCTAATCACAATTTTCGAGAGTGATATTTTGTTATTCTTTGGAAGCAGATAAATAATTGATGACAAATATATTTTAATGTGAAATTGTAAGTCATGAAGAGAGTGAAGACACATTTTAAATATGCTTATTCATATGTTCTTTAAAAATAAACTCTAATGTGAAGCAACAATACACAAAAAATAAAATATTACATTAGTTTAATTAGAATGTTTTTTAATGTATATAAGCTTAAGTTACTTTTAATTACCATGTCACAATTTATGATGTATACTGACTTATGAACAGTACAGAAAGTTTGGTTTTGTACTTAAAATGAATAAAACAAGGAGGAAAATAAGACTGGGAGTATGACAAAGTTAGGGGTGTAATTAGGGCATATCGTTTTCTTGTAGAAAGTGGGTCATAATTTCACTCTGAGTTTTCTGGAAGCTAACTCAAAGTGGGAAACCCAATCACCAATATGATCTTCAGCAGCTATAAAATAAAAACAAAAATTTGGCCAAGGGTAACCATTCTTAATTCTAATACTTGAGATGAAAAGCCCCAATGTTTCTTTAAAACATCACTTTGTTTAGTGAACAGAGCCTTCATTACCAGACTTAGAGCAAACAAAAACCAATAATATGTTGCTTAGCAATGTTTCTCATAGTCTCTCAATGTGGCCTTATTACCTAACCTCTAAATGAAGTTCAGTAAACATTTTTCCATGATGCTCTGAAAGTATACAGTCATACTCTCTGCTTCCTGATGTTCTGAGTCAGTGAAGAAAAAGTATTTTAGGTTCCTTGGGTGTTTATATTAAATTCACAATTATTTTTTGAAATTTACCTTGTGTTAACATCTATGGTTGATATCTGAAAATTAAAGACAAAGAAGAGTACCTGTAATGACCATTCTACCATTCAGGCGAGAGGAGACTTTAAAACTGCAGATAAAAAATTGGGGTGTACTTTAGAAAATGCGTACTGCAAAACCCGCTAACATATGGTAGCCAAGTCTTCTGGAGTACATTGTATTTAAAATCTCTCATTCTATCACTACACAGAGTTTTCACTCTTATCATATCAGAGATCATATCAATCAGATGTGACTGGGAAGAATATAATATACAATTATTTTCTATCAAAACCACCCAGTAGAAATATAATATATTAACTCCTAAATAATAACCTCAATGAACTCATAAATAAATTTTTAATCCATATAAAACTATAATACCATTTCCCCATTTTTTTATATAATATGGAATAGCCTGGTGAGCTCTTTATCAGTAAATATGGCTAACTTACTCATGTTCATTCCCAAGACCTTCTGAATTTTCATGTGCAAGGGCTAACCTATGTAAAATTTAGGGTGTTTTTTTTTTTTTTCAGAGTACTGCAGTGTTTGTTGTTTGGGGATAATTGTTAAAAATTATGAGGCTTTTCTCCAGATACTTAAGATAAATATGTGAGTTGAAGATATGGTATCTGCACCTTCTGACATAAATCTTATGCGTACAGATATTTAAGTATCGTTACCATACAAGCACTCAAAGAATTTAAAAAAATGAAAAATAAAAGTTAAGTATTATGTGGATAGAGCCACAATTATACCAGTATCTAACATTTATCTTGGACTTATGCACTCTGAACTTTGATTATTTGTCCATAAATACATGGTTAAAACAATTAAAATCCTAAAACTCTTTTCCAAATTGCATGGTAATAGTATTGATAAATAGGTAAGATTGTATAGGTAATAATCAGAAATAGCTCTTATCAACCTTCCGTAAGTCCCCTTCAATTTAAAAATATACATAATAATAATAAAAAAGATATTGAAGAATTAAGGAAGGTTCTTGAATTATGAGTTCAAACCTATGTTCTTTCAAACCTGATTCTACCACTAGCTAGCTTTATGATCTTGGACAACGTACTTAACTTCTCTGAAACACCATGCCCCCTCTGATGAAACAGCAGGAGTAAAGTTGGGAATGTGAGGATTAAATGATATATTGTATACCTTCCATAAATATGACTTTCTTTTACCTCTGCTTCTAGTCTAATGATGCTTTTTTAAAAAGTGTATTCTACATAACCCATTATACCATCTGAGTTCCCGTCTCTGCATTCTTCGGTGGCTACTCATGTAACAGGGTGCAGCCAAGAGGGGGGCCCCAAAAAGGGAGTTGGAATGGGGCCCAGAACTCAGGGTGTCCAGGAAATATTAGACAGACATATAAGATGTCCTCACCCCTTTCCCCTCAGGTGTGAGTTGAGGGAAGGGACAAATGGAGCAGGGCCATTGAGTTGTTTTGCATAGGCATGGTTTTGGGGATAACCTCTGGCATGGTCACTTAACATATCTATAACCTTTAACTGGTTTCATAGATATGTTAAACAGCTGTGGCCATGCTCTGACCCAGGGGGGATGGAAAGGACTTCCCCAAGGACGTGACTGGGGGAGGAACCCCAAGGTAAAGTGCCTGCGTGGGAGCTTAGAGAAGATTGGCTCCAGAAAATGGGACACACCTGCCCAGACTCATGATGGCATCCCAATAACCTTGGAAACATACAGGAATGCTGGCAGGTGTAACCGATTGTAGGAGGAGTCGGAAATGGGGCTGCAGAGGAGGACTGGCGTGGGGATTTAAACCCAGGCGTGGCAGCCATTTGGGGGAGGTCTATGCGGTTTCACCAGAGAGCAGGACCCGCAGCTCCATGGAGAGAGAATCCACGTGCTTCCCCAAAAGTTAGGACCCTCACAACCCTGTGAGGGAAAATCACCTTGTGGCTTTAGCAGAGAATTGCCACGTGGCTTTTCCAGAGTGGGGACCCCTTCCCCACAGCTTTGATAGAAGAAGGACCACGCGGCTTTGGGGTGCTCCCTTTGGCTGTGTGGCCTGGGAGCAAGAGAGACTGCCTGAAAGAAGGGTGAAAGAACTCTTGCCAGTAGGCCATGAGAAGGTGTCACATGGCTTTGGATTAATTAGAGATCCTGCCTGGACGACGACACAGCTGACGGTGTCAAGAGCCTGGATCCCCGACGTGTGCTTCTCTTCCTTGCAAGTACGGTACCCTGAATTAGGGCAGAGGGAGATAGGAAGCACTGTGGGCTGCTGTGGGTATCCTAAAGGACTTTGATATTTTAATGAAGATGTTAAGTCACTACTTTAACTCTGTATAACATTAATAAACATTTACTTTCCTTTTCACAAATCTCTGACTTTGAGAGACATCTTTCCATAAGGCGGCGGACAATAACGGACCTTTTCTGTTGCTCGGTAACAGTTTTTGGGGGCTCGTCCGGGATCTTAATTGCCCGTGGCAGACCGACCCCCTCAGGAGAGAAAGTGAGACTTTGGAAGTGTTTTGCCAGTCTTGAGAACCTTCTGTTTGCTCTGTAACACTCAGGGCAGATGATTCTACTGAGTGCTCTCTCTGACGTGCAGACTGCGGTGTCATGAAAAGACTGAGATCTTTGGAGTTTGATAGGAATTCAAAGTTTGGTTCTTTACTTGATCTGCATGGCTTGGGGCCAATTTCAACCTTAGTGTCTGATCTGTAAAATTCTTACCTCTTGGAATTTTATAGGGAATGAATTACGTACCACAGTAAATGCCTGCAACACAGAAACACAATCGATGTTATCATTCTGCATCTTTGGTGGAGGGACCCTGTATGCTCCCATAACCAGCTTTAGATAGAAAGTCAATTCTGCCATTAGAAAACTCAGTTAGAATTAGGACTGAAATATCAAATTTAAAAATTTCACTTGACATGACTTTAAAAGAAAATCTTCTTATATGGCATTGTTGTCATTTGGATAAAACACTTTTATGAAGTTGTGAGCATTACTAGATCTTTTAAGGATGAAAGAAATACCCAAAGTAATTAGCAATTTTTATTTCACAACAAATCATAGTTGCCTTCTCACTAAAGTATTGCACTGGGATTCAGTAGACCTGAATTATATTCCCACTTCTGCTATTCTCTAGTTTTATGACATTGGAAACTCACTTCACCTTTCTGTGTCAGAGAAAACTTATAATTAACTTTCATTGATATATAAGGCACCTCCTGTAGCAGCTGGATAACTAGAGTTATATTCCCCATCAGAATGTGAAATATTAAACATTTCCTATAAAGTATTTACTATGGATTGAATTTTGTATTTTTAGAGACTGAAATTTTATTGATGAAAAATAAACATATGTGCATTTTTTTTGCATCACCAACTTCTTCTTGGAACATATATCTTCACTATTTTTCCTTATTCAGAACACCCATCTATTTTCCTAAATGCCATTTCATTGTCTTCCCAATATTACTAAGTAGCTCTCTTTCCCTTGCCGTATATTACAAAGTTTACTATTTACCCTTTAATTAAAGTTTATATTAGAACTTTAAATGTTTCTACAATCACCTAGATTTTCTTTTTTAACTTTATTTTATTGATTATGCTATTACAGTTGTCCCAGTTTCCCCCCTTTTCCTGATCCACCCAGCATCCCTCACTCCCTCAGGCAATCCTCACATCATTGATCATGTCAATGGATCATGGTATAGGTTCTTTGGCTTCTCCATTTCCTGTATTGTACTTTACATCTCCATGGCTATTTTGTGAACACTCCTTTGTACTTCTTAATCCTCTCACCTCTTCACACATTCTCTCACACTCTAATCTCATCTGGCAGCCATCAAAATACTCTCCATATCCTTGATTTTGTCTCTGCTCTTCTTGTTTGCTTAGTTTGTTTTTTATTTATTTATTTTTTTAACGTTGTTGCAGAGTGTCTTCCAATCACCAGCTACAGAGCAAGTGGGGAATGGAATGGGTACCTCTGCCAGGCTTGTTTTCCCTCCCATCTCCAAAGATGGCAGAATATTAGTGATTCTCCAGACTCGATCCTGGGAGGTTTAGTTTGTTTTTTAGACTCAATTGTTGATAGATATGTATTTTTGTCATTTTATTGTTCATAGTTTTTTTTTTT